>JAGKTI010013940.1:5851-22335 GCA_018397915.1 Birgus latro
GATTACCGCCAGCGCAGCGCGGCTGGGAGCAGGAACGACCTACATGTTCAACTTCCCAGCGCCCCTCTTGTGCTCAGGTGAGGGCCCGGAAAGGTAGCAGTCGCCGGCACCTTGTCTCCGGCCGGAGCACAGCTCTGCAGGTAAGGGGTGGAGTTTACAACTCCACACAACGCCGCGGTACTGACAATTGTCGTACCGGGTACGGGGCAGAATTGGCCATTGTCCGTTCCCCAGCTGTCTCCCCGCCACAGGGTCGCGACACGGACGCGTGTCGGTCAGTCTCCTGTAGGCGTTCCCCCAAGAGCGGCACCGCGGTACCGGCCACAGGCCGTACTGGGCATGAGGCAGGATTGGCCATAGTCCGTCCCTCAGCTGCTAGTGACCAAAGCTCGTTGACACAGGCCATAGCCGTCCCTCAGCTGCTAGTGACCAAAGCTCGTTGACACAGGCCATAGCCGTCCCAGAGCTCACCTCCTCGGCGTTAGCCACGAGCCACGCCAAGCCTAACACAGTGCAGGCCACAAGCCGCCAGGGAAATAGGCCCAACACAGTGCCAGCCACAAGCCGCCAGGAAAGTAGACCCAACACAGTGCAGGCCACAAGCTGCCAGGAAACCAGGTCTAACACAGTGCAGGCCACAAGCCGCCAGGGAAGTAGACCCGACACAGTGCAGGCCACAAGCCGCCAGGAAACCAGGTCTAACACAGTGCAGGCCACAAGCCGCCAGAAAAGTGTACCCAACACAGTGTAGGCCACAAGCCGCCAGGAAAGTGGACCCAACACAGTGCAGGCCACAAGCCGCCAGGAAACCATCTCTCCCTGTGCCCTCTCGGCGTCAACCACGAGCCACGCCAGACCCAACACAGTGCAGGCCACAAGCCGCCAGGAAATCAGGTCTAACACAGTGCAGGCCACAAGCCGCCAGGAAACTATCTCTCCCTGTGCCCTCTCAGCGTTGGCCACGAGTCACGCCAGGCCAAATACAGTGCAGGCCACAAGCCGCCAGGAAACCAGACCTAGTGCAGTGCAGCCCACAAGCTGCCAGGCAGCTATCCCCACGGTCACGCAGGCGTTGGCCATGAGTCACGCTTGGCCCAGTACAGAGCAGGCCACAAGCCGCCAGGAAACTACCCTCCCCGTAACCCATCAGGCGTTGACCACGAGTCACGTCGGGTCGGGAGCAGAGCTGGCCATAGTCCGCTCCTCTCCTACGGGAGCACCAGCAGTCGGAGAAGACCCTACACCCGAGACGTGGCAGAGTCTCACCCAGGACCTGGGTTCCCTACAGCTCCACCAGGGTGACCAGCTGCCAGACCAGAGCCCCCGCAGACCTCACAGCCGACGACGGGCCACATCCACCACTCCCCTGGGCCGAGCTTCCCGTGAGGCGTCCCTGACGGCGCCGCCGCCCTCGAGCCGTTGCCACAGCCCAGCCGCCCCGGGTTCCAGTCCCCTGGGTCACCTGCTGCCCCAGGAGTTGCCCTGCACACCAGGGCGCGACCTACCGGTGGGCGAGGTCTCCCAACGACGCTCCCAGATCCGATGTCAGGCCCGGCTCCTAGCCCTCTTCGGGCCGAGCCCTTAGCCCCACAGCCACGTGTGGGACCCTGCCCAGGAGCACGCCACTCTGCCCCTGTTTCCCTCCTGACGGAGGAATCGCCCTGGGCCCATCAGTGTCACCCAAGTGAGTGAACTATCTATATATATGTGTGTGTACCCTTAAGCTCAGTTCTAGTGTGCATCTACAGGTATCTTACGAGTGATTCCCTACAGTGTATCCTCAAGTGAAGTGACCAGGAACCAAGAATAAGATTGGACGTGCCAATAGATAGAACGTGGCCGGACCTATATTGAAAGGTAGAGTACTGCCGCCCTAGACAGCCTCAGTGATAACCTAGACATGCCCCTTTTGTGTCTTTGTGCCTTGCGCCAGTGTTTACGTTCCCCCTCCCCTGTGTTCAGTTAAACTTGCATCAGCCACTTGTCTCAGCCGCGTGGCTAACCCGGGCATACCAAATACCACAGTCCCCCCCTGTTAAATACCTTTACGGGCAACCCTACCTGTGATAGACTTCCGGCCGCCAGTTACCTGAAGTACAGGTATAACGTAAGATATACATGTATACAGTGCCGTCCAGTGCTATACGGGTTTTAAAGATTGTGTCAAAACCATTCCTGTGTCCGAAGATATAAATGTGTTGTATGTAACACGAATGTCGGGTGAATAGTACCATACTTGAACAAGAAGGTAAAGTGACAGATAGCAATTGTGTACAGTGTTCACTTGCCCCCCGGCCAATCCTTTGTAATATCTGTGATGTATTATTGTTCTGTCTTATGTCTAGAATACATGTGTGATATCCACTGCCTTGTTTTTGTGTCCAGTCCTACTCTTAAGAGTTACCTCCCGGTCTAGAATAGGGACCGGCTTTAGCCTGCGTATTTGAGGGCGAGAAACCGTCCCACAAATACGTAGCATAACAGAATCAGTAACAAAATCTTCGTTGGCTCAACGACTGATAGCTGCCACAAATGCTTCACAAACACCTAAATTTCCCTATTGCAAACACCAAATCTAATCACAATAGTGCCCATAAACTCTACATAAGCACTATTGGTATAGTGAAATACGTCGTGCTGCCGTGATGCAGGTAATAGAGTGGATTTAAAGGAACAAGGGACCGCCCACTCCTCCCCCACTGACAGCTGGTTTGGTACTAAACAACCTGTATGCACTGAACGCCGGTATCAGGACCCACAGTTGCCAACTCATTACCTTTGATGAGAGTCAAGCAAGCTATGACGCCTCCAAAAATGATGCAAATCAACCAAAAACTTTTTTGGGGGTAGATTTTTTTTGCCCTTTAAGACGAGTCATCGTGCATCCTCGCAGAAAGACCCATATGATGCCTAATGCGTCATCGTGCACGAAAGGGTTAATATTTATTAGACTCTAAAATGTTACAATGTATCGAAGCCTGGCGCTGCAAGACGTACGAAGCAATTCTACAGACGGGTAGATCAGTGTGAGTAATGACAGACGGCTGTTTTGGTTTGCTTGGAAAACTTGTTGTATTGGAGGCAGCATCTAAATATCGACATGCTTTCTTGAAGTGAATTAAGTTTTATTCTTACTCACAGGGAGTTTAATTTGCTAGTATGAATTATAACTACCTTTTGTTATTGGTTAAAGATATACATATATATATATATATCGATGGATGCATAAACCAGGCTGCATCCGCTTCAAAATATTTTTTTTATTACTGTTATGCTGTGTTTTGTGGCGATACTCTCGCTCCATAAAGGTGCCGTCACACTGGGACAAAAGTGGCTAACATGCAAGCCGGTTTTGTGAGCCGCTAGCCAAACTGACCCACAGTGAGCAAGATTTCGCCTGTGAGGCGAAATGGATAACAATTTTTGCTCACAGCTTGTTGATGGGATTAGAACCCAAATGAGCCTATATTAATTTTGTAACTGGTGAGAAAAATTCTGTTATTCACAGAAGGAAACAATAACTAAAATTATTAAGTAAAGATAATTTAAGTCTTGTGTTTTTTATTCATTTCTATTTTTTTTTCTTGTCACATTAAATCGGTATTCGGACACTCAGGTGACCACCGTGGAGGCTGTCTGCTTTGTTTTTAAACAAGTGGAAAACCAGTATTCGATATGGATCCTGTGGCAAGGTAAACTCTAGTAGACTGCTTTGTGGCTCTGGAGTTGCTAAAGTACGTGAGGCGGTTGCAGAAACTGAGGAAAAGGGAGTGGGTACTCCATGGTGGTTTCTTTACAAATGACCATGAGGCACCAAGGCAGACGACACTGTTAGCCGTTTCGGCTCGCAGATACACACGATTGTGATGGACGCTCAACTCTGCTAGCCATTTTGGCTTGCAAAACTGGCTCGCATGTTAGCCACTTTTGTCCCAGTGTGACGGCAACTTGAGACACAGGCACAAGCCTTGGGTTCTTTTTTCAAGTCCAGGCTAGAACATATACCAAATGAACAGGGCAAAAACACAGGCAAACCAGTATTAAACGTATATTAACACAGATCGATTGACATAATACAGTATAGAATATTACATGTGGCACTTACAGGATCCCTTATAGTACAACTAGGGCAACACACAAATATAGCAGTGTAGCACCTAGGCAATTATAAGTCTGGTGCTCACTGTGAGTCCCGACTAGGCCTGCACACACTGTTCATTATTTGTCCGGCGTTTCTAGGCCATAGGTATAGGTCACTTGTATGACTGGGGGAGCACTGAACCTTCACATTAACAGGAGTTCACTGGGGGTCACTGTGTTCACTGACAGGAGTGTCTGGGGCACTGGGGTGGTTGTTACAACACAGGGGGATTGGACAGTAGTTGTCACAGGGGAGGAGGAGTAACACAGGAGAATGTTCCACTGGGGGTTTACAACAGGGGGATGTTAGCACTCACAGTTCTGGCGGGGACTTATAACGGGTAATAGGGACACTCACAGTTTTGGGGTTGAGTCTGGAAGGTTCAGGTGGCAGCCCGGTGTAGGAGGGAGGCCATCTAGGCAGTGTGGAGCTGCCTCACGATGTGGGCAGCGAAGTGGTGTGGTCAGAGGTTCACCTTTGGTCCTCCGGGAGGCAGCCTTGGGAGTTGATGGGCCCTTGGGACGTTGTTGGAGTGCGGTGGGCGGTCCTACATCAGCCTCGGGACGTTGTTTGAGTGCGGTGGGCGGCCTCAGGCTGGGTGGAGCCCGGAGTCGGCAGTGTGCCCCTCGGTGGCTGGGAGTTGCAGTCTCACCAAGGAGAGGAGGCAGTCAGGAGGCGTCTGCAGCAATAGTGTCCCTGCGAGTCCGTCATGGTCTGGGCCTGTAGAGGGGACAGCTGGATTGACAGGACGCCCACGATCGGTCCACTCCACACGTCCTGCCCTGACGTACCTGTTGGGGAGCAATCTCCACCCCAAGTGGTGTGGGGGGAGGAAGAGGGGTGTCTCACTCTGCCACAGGAGGGGTGGGCCGAGCCAGAGACCTGCTCCTCTACGGGAACCTCCAGCCGAGTGGAGGAGGGAGAACCGGCGGTCGCTCCATCTACTTGGCAGGTCCGATGGATGCTACCAGAACTCCACACCGGGGATGGAAGAGGAGATTCCAAGGAAGCTCCTTCGGCCTGGCAAGTCCAGTGGACATTGCCCAGGCTCCTGGGTTGGGGAGTGGAGGAAGGAGATCCAGCAGATGCTCCTCCCACCTGGTATGTCCGGTGGACATTACCGGGGCACCACTCATCCTGGGGGTGACAGGAGGGAGAGATCCAGCGGACGCTCTCAGCTGGGCAGGTCCGGCGGACGCTGCCATGCTCCCGCTGCCAGGGGAGAGTTGCAGCCACAGAGTACCCAGTGGGTGCCTCCGCTATGGCAGGTCCGGCGGACGCTACCAGGGCTCTGCTCTCTTCCCTGGGACAAGCAGGAGAGATCCGGTGGACACTCTCACAACGGCTAGTCCGGCGGACATAACCGTTCTTCCACTCCTGAAGGTGGGTGACAGAAGAGGTAGAACCGGCGGTTGCTCCCCCTTCAGCAGATCTGGTGGCTGTTGCTGCGCCGCTGCTCCCCAGGGGTACTGTAGGGCTGCGAAGACCGGTGGTCATTCTTCCTCTTTTTACAGGTCCAGCAGGATCTGCCAAGGGCCTACATGGGACTGCTGTTAGGCAAATCCCTCCCCAAGTCTGGTGATGGCTGCCGCGGCTGGAGAGTAATATCCCCGGACTGCTAACTTGCTGTTGGTCTGGTTGTGGGGAGAAGGGGCGTTTGGAAGAAGGTGACGTGGGCAGGTGTGGTCATCTGTCCAATGTTCCCTCGTAGGGTGGTGGTCACCTTCCCGTCTTCTCCTTGGTGGGCTGGGGTGTCATCATCGGGGCGCATTTTAATTAGCCTGTTGCCAAATGTCCAGTATCATACTACTGTTGAATGAATTGTTAAATAGCCAAGGGCACACTTAGCTCTCTGGTCACTTCAGTCACAAACCTCGGGTGTATATCATCCGGTCCCTGTGATTTATCCGTATGCATGTTTACCAGTTTTCTCCTGACTACCTCAGGAGTGATTTTTATGTTCTCAAGTGGTTTGTGCCACACCTTGCCTCCAAACTCTGGTATAGTCCCCACACGTTTGATTGTGTAAACACTGCCAAATTAGTCAGCCAAAACCTGAGCTTTTTCCTTATCCAAATTTGTCATATTCCCATCCAGTCCTGTTCTTTTCAGAACTGCTACTCCTGTTGTTACCTTCATTCGTTCTTTGACGAACCTCCAAAGATGTTTTGGGCAATCCCTAACATGTCTTACTATCGCCTTTTCACACTCCTTCTGATGGGCCTGTGTCCTTCGTCTTACCTGGTTTCTAAGATTGGTATATTCCTTGTACTTTCCCGGCTCCTTGGTCTCGATTTCCTTTGCCATCTTCTATGTTTTTTTCTTAACCTTGAGATACATTTCATCATCCAGTTTCTCCTTGTGCAATGCATCACTTCCCCACCCTACTATTCAACTAGGCACATACTGTTCCCATGCATCCTTCAGTAAATCCTCAGTTTTCTTCCATTGTGCGTCTACATCGAGATTCTATACTCCAATCCCTGTCTAATAAGGCCTGAATTTCCCCATAATTTCCTGTGTCGTAAAATATCTCATTTATTATTTTCTCTGCCCTGCAATATAGGTCAAACATTAGCATGCAGTGATCACTCTTACCCACCAGAAGGACATGCTCGACATCAGAAATCATGTGCTGCTCACTGGTGATTATCAAGTCTAGTATATGTGGTACATCTAATCCCCTACCACGAGTTTCGTGCTCTACATGCTGATATAAGTATGCATCGCGTAATGCCTCATCAAACTTAAATTTCTCTGAATCCGTGCTACCTTTGACAGTCCAATTAGTCCAATTAATGCCAGGATAATTAAAGTCGCCCAGCTCCCCGCCGTCAGGGTAAGGCTGCGGCAACCTCGGGCAGTAGGAGTCGCCATCAGGCGAGGACTGCGGAGACATCTCGGTTGGGACTGCACCAGGCACCCTCGGGAGGCCGGTTGTAGGGCGAGGACTCCAGGACTACCAAGGGGGCCTTGCCAACACTCCTCTTCCAGCAGGTCTTCCAGGGGATCACCTCTGTGGGGAGAGAGGAGATGTCCCACCTGGCCACAGGAGGGGTGGTGGGCCGGGCAAGGGATGCCTTCTTCAGAGAATGCCTTAGAGACAAAGAGTGAGGAGCAGACGATGGCCTTCTCTGCCTCCCTCATGTGGCCTGATGCCAACATGGCGGTTCCCGTCTCTTCGGACTACAGGGGGAGAGTGGGCAGTGGTCTTCTCTACCCTGCTCCCTGAAGAGGGGAGTGAAACTCCTGTACGCAAGGAGTGGATGATGGCCAACTCAGCCTCAAACCCGACACAGACGGTGGCCTGTGTCACGGTCCTACAGGAGGTGGCAGTTGAGGGGCGGACAATGGCCTGCCCTACCTCAGACCCGACATGGACGGTGGCCTGCATCGCGACACTGCCCCTGTGTAATACTGCAGGAGAGGAGCAGACGATGGCCTGCTCAGCCTCGAGTCTGACGCGGATGATGGCCTGTGTCGCGACCCTGCAGGGGATGGTAGCTGAGGAGCGGACGATGGCCTGCTCTTCCTCAGACCCGGCACGGATGGTGGCCTGTGCTGCGGCGCTACTCGGGATTGTGAGGACAATCCTGCCCCTTACCTGGCGAGGGCTGCTCCGGCCGGAGCCAAGGTGGTTTTCACCATGTACCTGACGCAGCGTTGGTTGTGAGTGAGATAGACATATGGTGGTGATACAGGTAGGCCAGTCCTGCCCTGAAATGGTCCGTGCCTTACCTGCCTCCCTGTTGGTTCCTCCTCAGGTGGGGGGGCTAGTGCCATCTGCCTCCCTAACATTTTCTGTCTCTGTTTGGGTAGGGGGGTTTGTGTAGTTGATCTTACTGCTTTTCCCCCCTTCTGCTTGTAATTCACCCTCCATATTATAGAGCTCAGTGTTTCAGACCGGAGAAAACAAAAGAAATCTGTTTTAGTAAGGAGACAGATCAGCACAGGTTTGAAAATAGGGCAGTGTATGAATGAAGTAAGTTATCTTGTGTAAATACAGTTGGTGGGCCTTCCATTAAGTTTCAAGTATAGACTAGGAAAACAAACTTTTTTCTTTTAATCGAGGTGAAGAAAAACTTGGCAAGTTGATGATGATTGAAAACCTAGTAATTATTTGAAATACAATGATGTTATTTGGACATATTGCATTCAGCCAATCATCACCAGCCTGTCAAGTGCACCTTCGCCTTGATTTAGAAGAAAAAAGTTTTTTTTGTTATTGGTAAGCATTTGACAACCTCTTCACAGTGATGGGATCTATGTTATACAGAATTCTTGATACTACAGACAGTTAGAATATATTTGGGAGCCACCTTTCAAAATTAGAAGGTACGGTAAGTTTTTTAAAATGCCCCCCCTGACGGAAGAACCAGGGAGGGACGTCGCAACCCCCATGGGAGAAGACCACGGAGAGGCAGATTTTGCAACACCCACCCGAGGAGGAGACCACAGGAAGGCAGGCAGGGAGCATAAAGTTCAGACAAAGAAGGGCTCACATCCCTGACCACCTTACGTCCCTCTCGCACTCAACACACGGCCCACCAAGGGAGCAGTTCCAGCTACCTGCTCTCCAGCCGTGACAGCCCTCACCAGGTTTGGGGTGGGACTACCTCCTTAGTCCCAGACAGCACTGCAACACAGGCCACCATCAATGTTGGGTACGAGGCAGAGCTGGCCACCGTCCGCTCCTCAGCTGTTACCTGTGACAGTACTGCGGTACAGGCCACCGTCCGTACCGGGCAGGGAGGATCGGCTACTGTCCATTCTCCAGCCACCCCCTCCGCAGGGCACAGGACCGCAACACAGGCCACCGTCCGTATCGGGCAGGGTTAACAGACCACAGTCCGCTCACCTCCTGCAGTCTTCGGAGCTAGAGGAACCGCCATGTCGTCCACCATCCGCATGGGAAGGGCAGAGCAGGCCACCGTCTGCTCCCTATCCTCTACTCTAGGACGTGCCCTAAGGAGGACGACCCTGGCTCGGCCCACCACCATTCCAGCGGCCAAGTGGGATTTCCTCTCTCTCCCCACAGAGGTGAACCCCTGGAGGAGATCTGGAGCAGCCCTGTGGTCAGCCAGGGTATCCACGCTCTGCAGCCGGCACCCAAACGACGTCCCTGACTGCTGGACTCACGACGGAAAAGCCGCCACGGACAACCCCCGACGGCGACCCCACCTGAGGAAGGCTGCAGTCCCCAGATGCCCAGGGGCATCCCCAGGACCCCGGGGCATGATCTACCCAGCCCCGCCAGCCAGACTTTCGCCACCCTGAGTAGGCGCTGGCAAGAGTGCCTGCTCGCCTTATTCGGCCTGAGCCTTGAGAGCCGAACCCCACAACAAGGCCCTGACAGTAAGGGGCCGCCCTCCACACTGCCCTGCAGTCCAGCTAAGACAACCCGGCCCCTCGTGAGAGTCCCATGTCTCCTGCGGTAGGACGACTGCCCCAGGACTCTCTCCACATCTGGCTGCCACCTGTAAGCAACCCAAGCAACCAAGTTGCCCAGTCCCAGGTCCTCTAGTCTGATCTGTGTTTTGTACCTATATAGTGTATTGTGAAATATTGTATCTGTATCTGTCAGTGTTGTACCTAAGATAATATACGTGTAAGGCTGGTTCAGCTATTTTTATCCCCTGTTCCTTTAGTTGTATGCACTAGACCCGGTCTTGAAAAGAACCCTAGAACACTCGCTTGTGATCAAGGTGCAAGAAGTTGAACCTTGAGCATGCAGCATACCACTGGTGGCTAGCAGTGGTTCTTGATCCGGTCGGCAGCAGCAAGGAATAAAAGGGAAAGTACGGCAAAATGGCAGCCAAATCTCACGTCCAATTACTCAAGTTCAACCCAGAACAGTACGATATCACCACATACCTATCTATGGTCAAACCACTCCTAGACATAGGATTTGAAGATGACAGGCAGAAAATAGCAGTAATTCTGCCTCATTTGGGCAAAGCAGTGGTGAGCATCACCCCTAAGATTGTCTCAGAGCTGACATGGGCCAACTTTGCCCAGATCGTGACAAAAGCAGTCATGCCATCCCTCGCAACTGTCGTAGCTCTATCAGAGCTAGACACCCTCACCTTCAGCAGCAACCTGGACGACACACTCATCCAGGCCAAACGACCAATATGTGTTCAACACTCTATTAAGGATCCTCCCGGGCATCATCAAGGAACACTTCACCATTCATGACCCCTCGGGAGACCTTGACAAGGACATCCAGCTAGTGAGACGTCTTCTAGCCACCCGTCACCCCCCCCCCCAACAGATCAGTGCCATCAGTAAATTCCCGACCAGGAGACCCACACCACACCACAAGCCATGGGCACCCTCAGCAAATCCAACCCCTCCAACAACTCCCACCATACCCAGAGTACACCCCACCAAAAGGCGCCCCACTCCCAGAGATAACAACATGATCTCCATCAACTCATGGGAGTTCTCTGCATGCAGCCACAGATGTCCCCTACACGACATCTGTGAACAACTCAAAGCTGCCCGGCACAGAGCAACCACTCAGGGGTGCTGGAAAATCTCCTCATTAGACCCAGAGGGCGCTGAAGACGACGCTTCCCACACCGACGGCACCAACCCCGAGGACACGTACGGAGAACTGGAAGAAGAATACGACGTCCCGCTGGAATTTTAGGCCCGCCACCGCACCTTCCAATGGTGGCAGTAGCCGCCTCACAAAAGTATCGACCCACAGTCTACGACAAGATTATCTTAACACCATCAATTGTCCTTAGTTTACCCTTCTGATATGAACTGTTAGCTGCAGACAAATTATTTTATGAAAATGGAGTTGAACTGAATATGCTTATGATAGTAAACAGCAAAATAAAGTTGCTGTTAGTTGTTTCTCCAAACGGACCAAAATCTAAAGTGTTAAGAATAAGAATGTTAAGTTTTCTTTAAGGCTACCCAGTCATCACATTTTTTAATTATTTATGTCCATTTATTTCTCTGAGAAGAAATGGTGACAAGCCTTTGGTAATCTGATGCATGTTACATAGCTAACAAAATAACTCAAATGCCAGAGGATCATACGTGTCAGTACCCATGATGGAGTGTATGATATGATAGTTTTAATGGTGATGAATCAGCTTCTTTCTTATAGTTTACAGTAGTTCATGTAAAAATGTAAACAATGGTCAGCACTTGTGGTGATGTGTAAGATTTTTTTTTTTTTTCCTGTACTACCTGTGGTGAGCTTTCCACTTGAAGGAACTTTTCCAAAACTCTAGTACTGTACTTGCATTTATGGATGTGGAAGTATTACTAACATAAAATGTATTTTTTCTATGAAATATAGCCTTGGACATATTATATGCTTAAAAATTCTCCTAATATATATGCTAGATTTGGTAAGCAGTTAACTGTTCATATAACAGACAAAACCCCTTGGTGAATAACACTTCTGTACAAGCAAAATGTTTTCTGCTTAAGTAGGAATACAATGTCACAGCACACTCTTAGGGAGGGTGGTATGCAGTAAGATTGGCCATTCATTAGGCAACACTAGCATGCAAGTGATCAGCAGTAGCACACACAGACATGTTACTGTAAACTGTGGTTTAACAATCCTGAAAAAGTGTATAGCTATTAACTTTGGCAATCTTATTGGCCAATTCAGAGGTCAGATATAGGTGTCAGTTCAGTATCTGCAAAAATGCCAAAATTGGTGATATATCAGTTCAGCTACAGCACTGCTTTCAAGGCACTGCATTCTATAGGTCTTGTAAATTACTGCAGTAAACTGTAAATTCATCATTACCAATTTTCACAGTCAAGCTTGTTTCCAGGATGCAGGACAAGGACTCAACATGCTAAGCATCACACCAGCCACTGTCCCCAACCTCCACCCATCTGTAGGCAAGTATGTTTACAGTCTAGATTTTCTTAACTCGAGGCGTCCCGACGATGTATGGGTACGTCGCAATGTTTTGTCACGGTGACACCCGACGATGTACTCATACGTTATGCAATTGCAAGGTCTGTCATTTGCACATTTTTCAAGTTTCATGGGTGATTTTTGGTAGGCATATGTGGGAGACCTTCCTCCACCAGCCGTCAGGCAGGGATACTGCCTGGCTCCACCTGACCCCCCCCTCCCCCCACATGCCATTTTCTTGGCAATTCACCTGTTAGCACTGACCTGCCCAGTAAAGCCATGTCACACCACGGTCTCTCCAATGACGAAATTCATGGTCAGTGTGATTCCTGAGGTGGAGGACAAAGGAAAAACCAAGCTAGAGGAAGAAACAAACAGAAGTGATGAGGTGGTAATGTCATAAAGGAAGGTGCCATATGTTGATATGTTTGGTGAGTGAACAACATTTATATCACCTATATTACTGTGTGAAAACCAATATACGCATGTACTACATATAAATTTGTACCAAAAGAATAAATAAATACGTAATTTAAAGTGGCTTGAATTAGTTACCCCTCCCATAGTTCGTTTTCTTTGAAGCCTGGTACCCTCATAGAGAATGAAAAGGTAAGGGTACTCTCACCTGTTGCAACATTTGTAAGCTCAGGAGGGCGATTTCTCTATGAATTTTCCATATTTCTCACCAAAAGCGGAGGTTTGAGCCCCAGAATTTTTTTTTCCCAAAATTGGTCGGGAATGGGGGAGGGTCAGTGGCAGAAAATCAGCCAGGATGTGACAGGTTAACAGATTACTTGTACTTCATATTTAGTACAAAGCTTTTCTGTTCATTTCTCCTGAGATCTATATCTTTTTCATCATATATTATGCTCACTCCAGTGACCAGCTACTTGAAAAGGACACTTGTGGGAAGGCAAGGCAGAATCTCTTGCCACTTTCTTTAGTTCTATTTTCTCTATTATTTATTAACAAGTACCAAGAAATACACACATTAAATAAAAGTATATTCAAATCTTTTTGTCACTGATATATCTACTACTGTCATACTTTTTTGTCTTCCACTCATTTAGCCAGTCCAGCCAATGCAAGCAAGAGCACAACTGGAGCAGTTTGGTTATGTTACACTGAAGCTTTCAACTCTTATTTTTCTCAGTTGCAACACTGTCTGTGTTCACTATGGTTGTGATAGTGATGGTGGTCGTGAGAATTTGTGCAGTTGCTCCGTGATTGCGGTTGTGAAACTCTGTGACATCACTAATGCACATTGATATCAATGAGAAATGTACACATTATGGGACTGTGCACCCTAAGTGAAGCAGTTATGGACTGCACCTGGAAGCAAAATCTTCTACTTCCATACACCCCACCATAGGAAGGACCATCACGTGACCCTGGTGAGGCATTGTTTACAACAAAGGAGTTCTTGATTCCTGCATGGTATATGTATTGAACTGTACCTGTAGGATGGTCCCATAGAAGCAGTTGCTTACCAGCAGTCAACAGGGCTGCTTGGCAAGAGAGACCAGGGTTAAGCAGCAACAACTAGTACATACTCATCCTCAGCAGTTAACACTGCAAAATTAAGATAATGATAATGCAATCTAATATGAGCATAAGACCAAAACTTAGTTACAAGCATTAAGCCAGAGCAGCAGCAATACATACAAAACAAAATCCAGATGTTTTGTGTGTACTGTACATGATTAGACATATATCAGCTTAGGTATCATACAATATTTTTGTTTTTTAATTTATTAGAAAAAATCTTACAATCACAGTTACAAAAACTATTTCTCATAGAAACAATTTATAGCAATCTGTCAAATAAAAATGTAACAAGACTTTAATTACCAGTATTAATAACCAATGAAAAGTACTATAGCATCATTTAGCAAATATATCTAAAATATAAATAAATTTTTTTTGAAAAATAACATGAAGCAGTGTTCCTGTGCAACCTTACATTTCAGCCCCAGAACCACCAAGTTGCCAGCGACCTGAGACAGCAGCAAGAAGAGCAAGGATATATTAGGCACATGGTACCAACATCCAGACCCGCACTCTCTATCCCATTCAAAGAAAAGGAACTCATACAATTTCAATATAGGAAGCGATATAGTGTTATGAGTGTAATAATACAGAACTATAATGTTCCTGTAGCATGAATGTTGCACTGGATGCGCAATTTTAATACGAGAAGATTTTGATCCACCACAGTGTGGGATACTCATGTATGACACCTTGATGTACAAACATAGGGCTCTAACTTGGATTATAAAACTTACATACTGCTAAATATCCAAACATTTAATTCTGCAAAATAAAATAGTTAAAGTGATGCAAACAGTAAAAAATGACATTACCAACTTTACAGAAATTAGTATATACTGTATAAATGATTAGTACACTACATAATAAAATTCTACTGAAAAAGACAAGACTGTGGTTACGTAGATGGCCATAAACAGTTCACCTCCATGTCACCTTCCCTTCTGGGAAGGAAGGGAAAGAATACCTCCCCAGTATCCCTGCCTGTCATAAGAGGCAACTAAAAGGAGACTTTTTGCCTCCAACCTTTCCTTCTTTATTGTCCTCTTCTGCCCTACCTCTCTTCTTGATATTTCTGCGTAGAGCAGGGGAAGTGGTAGAGGCGAAAAGTAGGTGGTGGGTGGATGTATGAAAAACGTTAGGTATAGGGGAGGATCAGCCTGAATGACTGATGGGAGGGATTGACGATACAAAATATTTTGGCAGGGTAGGGCAGATGGATATGGTGGTGTGGGTGTGTTGGTTATGGAGAGATGAGTGGAATATGTCGTGAATGTAATGAGAATGAGTGAAAGGATAACAGCAGTGAAAATTTTGTTTGGTGAGATAATGTTTTCAATTATATCAGCATATGCTCCACAGGCTGGCTTGGATGAGTTAGAGGATAGATTCTGGAATGACTTATTACATGTAGTAAGTGGTATAGGGGATGATGAGACTGTAGTTTTGGGAGGGGACTTGAATGGCCATGTAGGCAAAGAAGCTCAAAGATATGAAGGAGTGCATGAGGGATGTGCATATGGTACAAGAAATAAGGAAAGGGAAAGTATACTTGAGTTTGGAAAGGCAATGAACATGACTGTGTGGAACACAAACTTTAGGAAAAGAAAGAGTAGATTGATTACATATGAGTCTGGGGGAAATAGCAGTCAGATTGGAAAGGCAATGAACGTGACTGTGTGGAACACAAACTTTAGGAAAAGAAAGAGTAGATTGATTACATATGAGTCTGGGGGAAATAGCAGCCAGATAATTTCCTGGTCAGGAGGGCTAACAGGAGGTTGGTGAGGGATGTTAAAGTTATAGGGAGTGAGGAGTGTGCAGCAACATGAGTTACTGATATGTGACATGGTGCATAAGGAGTGAGTGATGAAAAAGAGGACCTATGCACCTAGGAGGAAAATATGGAAGTTGAAAAAACAAGCAGCAAAAGATGCCTTCTATAATGAGTTGAGTAGAGTGGTGGCTGAACAGGAAGCTGTTGACAGAAGTGCTAATCAACAGTACAGAGCTCTCAAGAACAATTCCTGAGAGTTACTGATTCAGTGTGTAGATGGACAAGGGGCCCTCCAAGGTATAAAGCAACTTGGTTGTGGGATAAGGGTGTAGAAGCTGCAGTTAAAAAGAAAAGAAGGCTTTTCCAGGAATGGGAAAGGGTTGGTAACAAAGAGGAATACTTGGCTCCCAAGTGTTGGACTAGAAAAGAGGTTTGCAGAAAAAAAAAATCTGAGTCTCAGCGATTTTTTCTTGATAACCTAAATAGTGTGGAAAGAAAGAACATGATATTTTAGGTGGCAAATCAGAGGAAGAGGGAAAACAGGAATATCATTGTGTGAAGAATGATGAAGGAAGGATAGTGCAGCGAACAGTGAGGATATTAAAGATGCCTAGAGAGAGCATTATAACCAGTTGTTGAATGAAGAGTTTGCTTGGAGCAGGGAAGGTTTGGAGCCAGCAGATCCAGTGTTTGGCCCTTGACCTTTGATAGATGCTGCTACTGTGAACAGGGCAATAAGCAGGATCCAGGAGGGGAAGGCAGCAGGTGTCAATTATATATGAGTGTGTTGTCCCAGATGATTGGCTGCAGAGTGTGCTTGTAAATGTGTACAAGAGGAAGGGTCTATCTATCTATGTATTGCCAGACACCTCAAGAGGAAGGGTGATGCCCTGAAATTAGGAAATTCTAGAGGCATAAAGCTCTTGGACCAGATAATTAAAGTAATGGAGAGAGTCCTAGAAGGTATGATTAGAGAAAGAGTGAACACTGGTGAGATGCAATTTGGATTTATGCCAGGCTAAGGGACCACTGATATCATATTCATCGTTTGACAGCTTCAGGAAAAATATGTGAGAAAGAAAAGGGGTCTGTACTTTGTTTTTTGTTGACTTGGAGCA
>JAGKTI010013941.1:476-22332 GCA_018397915.1 Birgus latro
GTGTAGTGTGTAGCGTGCATGTAGTTTAGTGTTGACACTTAGAGAAACTTGTATTGGTGAGCATGCTAGCCTACTCTCTGTGTTACTGAGACACTGAAATAGTTCATCAAAGGGGGATGGTCAGGAACAAGTCCTGACGGCTGATGAAACTGGAGCTCCAGCTCTCCCTGTCATCAGCTTTCCATCCACCTTGGGAGTACTGCCCTGCTCGACTGGTGCTACAGTCTACTCCAGGGATGCACAACCGGCGGCCCGATGGCCGCATGTGGCCCTCAAGCAACCCTCTGGCGGCCCTTTGTAGGTAATAAAAGGTAAAAATTAATAAAAGGTAATAAACTGATAAATAGCAGTTCAAATAATAATTCAAAATGTGCCGTGGACCCAGAACTGGACGAGAAGTGAACGCGTCAGCCACCGTGTCTAGACATTAGTCACTCTAGACGGGAGTCTGTGTGCCACACTGCCTAGTTGACGGCCTCACTGCCTGAGTACTGACAGTCGTTATTAGGAACTCTTTCAGAGAGGGTTGATTACTCTTGCTCACAATGGCTACTAGTACTTCTACTGGAAAAAATACATCTCGGAAAAGGAAACTAGAAGATGAACACAGAATATTTCATGAAATATGGACAGACAAATATTTCTTTGTGGAAAACAGTGCAAACAATATCATTTGTTTGATATGCCAGAGTAGCGTAGCTGTTTGTAAGGAATATAACTTACAAAGGCATTATTTAACAAAGCACAAGTCTTATGAAAAAATCACAGGTGAACTAAGGAAGCAGAAAATATTATCACTGATGCAAGGTGTTGATGTTCAGAAAAACATGTTCAGTCAGAGAAATAAGGAGTCACAGGATGTAACAGAAGTGAGCTATGAAATTGCAAATCTGATGGCTAAAATTTCAAAGGCATTTTCTGTAGGTGATTTCATTAAAAAGTGTATTGTTATTGCTGTTCAAAAACTTTCTCCAGATGTTGTGAAGATGTATGAAAATATCAGTTTGAGTCGTACGACAGTGCACCGTAGAATTTGACTTGTCAGGTGATATAGTAGACCAGTTGAAAGAAAAAGGCAATTTGTGTACTTTTCCCTAGCAACTGACGAATCTACTGATGTAACATCTACAGCTCAATTACTAGTGTTTGTACGTGGTGTAACAGACGACTTCTCAGTGCATGAAGAACTTGTTGGCCTCAGTTCTTTGAAAGGGCAGACTACTGGAAGAGATTTATTGAGTGGACTACTAGAGCAGATTTCAGCAGTTGAATTAAATTTAGACAATTTAGTAGGCATATCAACTGACGGGGCTCCTGCAATGATTGGTAAGCAGAATGGTTTGGTACAACTATTAATCGGGCACCTTGGAAAGCGTAAAAATGAACTGAAACAGTTTCACTGCATAATACATCAACAGAATTTGTGTGGAAAAGAAATGAACTTCGAACGTGTAATGAAAGTTGTAGTTTCCACAGTGAACTTTATTAAGTCACGGTCAGCTTTGCATCATCGGCAGTTCAACCAATTTCTTGATGAGATTGAAGCAGAGTATGGTGATTTAGTATTTTTCACTGAAGTTAGATGGTTAAGCAGGGGAAATACACTGCAGAGATTCATCAGTCTTCTGAATGAAATAGTGATATTTCTTAATGAAAAGAATAAAGTAGTCCCAGAACCTGACGATGTGGATTGGCTCTGAGATCTGGCATTTCTTGTTGATCTCACAGGTCACTTAAATAACTTAAATCTTAGACTTCAAGGGAATACCCAACTTATTTCTCTGCTAGCATACCATGTGACAGCCTTTGAACAAAAACTAAAGTTGTTTCAGTCACAGCTAATCAAAGATGAAGTAGTACACTTCCCAAACTACCAACTAATGTGTGAGAAACACAATGTATGTAAGAAAAATGAACACTATGCAACAACAGTAAGAAAACTCAGGGAGGCGTTTGACAGCAGATTTGGAAACCTCAAGAAAGAAAGGAATAACTTGATGTTGTTCAGCAACCCTTTTTCTGTATCACCTGAAGACGTGGAAGTAGAAGCCCAGTTAGAACTGATTGACCTCCAGAACAGCGACATTCTTCATACAAAGTTTAAGGAAGGGGACTTACTCATTTTCTATAATTGCTTGCCCAAAGATCAATATCCTTATTTGAGAAACAAGGCTGCTATTTATGCAAGCTTATTTGGCTCTGCCTATATTTGTGAACAAACATTTAGTCTGCTAAGTCGAAACAAGTCAAAAATTCGAAGCATGCTGAGTGATGAAAGTTTGCACTCTGTTTTGCGACTGGCAGCAACAAAGTTTCATCCCAACATAAAGAAGCTTGTCTATGAATCACAGTGTCAAAAATCGCATTAAGAAGACTGTCATGCATGCCAGGTAAGGACTAATCATAATTTTGTAACGTAATGGATTAAGTACTATATTTTTACCATTAAGCACCTAAAATTTCTACATTTTTGTTTAAAATAAATCTTGCGGCCCTCAGTGAGTTTTAAGTTTGATCATGTGGCCCGAGGAGCCCAAAAGGTTGTGCATCCCTGGTCTACTCCTAACTTGGGATGTAAGGGGTGCAGATGATGACGTGAAAGAAAAAGAGATTGTCCAGGTGCTTGAGGGTGCAAAAGTGGATGTATGTGGATTAACTGAAACTAAATGGCGAGGTGAAAGTGTGAGAGAATGGGAGCTTGGATGGGGTATATGCATGGGAGTAGGTGAGAATGGAAAGGCAAAAGAAGGAGTGTGTATCGTTGTAAGTAACAGATGGAAGGAGAATATAAGGGGGAATGGATCAGTTGGCTCAAGGACTGTGTGGGTAATATTGAAAGTTGAACTACAAATGCGGGCGATTGTGCGCGTGTATGCGCCAATGCGATCTTGCAAGCAGAGTGAGAGAAGAGTTCCGGACAAATGTGGAAGCGTGCATGGAAAAGTTTGAAAGGAATGAGACTGTTTTTGACTGGAGATATGAAAGGTAAAGTAGGGGATGAGAAGGTGGATGGAGTAGTTGGTGAGGGGGGTGTGCCTGCAGAGATGGATGAGAATGGCAGTGCTTTAGTGGACATTTGTGGTGGGAGGGGGTCAGAATCATGGTCCAAATGATATGGAGAAATAGTAGAAGGGAAAGACAGGAGGAAGTAGTGCATACAAGGAGGGTGGAAAGGTTGCAAGAGGATGGAAAAAAGGCAGAATATAAGAGGCAAGTGGAGGAGCAATTGGGTAAATATGGATTGGAGCAGATGGAGGACGTGGAAGGTATGTGAAAGATATTCACAGAAGAAATCTGTGCAGCATGTGAGGTGGTGTGTGGGGTGAAGAGAAGACGAAAGGGGGTGCAGGGAATAGCATGGTGGAATGAAAATATGAGAGAGGCTGTGGCACAAAAGAAGAAAGCATATCATGAGTGGATGAGAAACAGGGGCATGTAAGAAGTAGAGAGACAGAAGAAACAGTTATTTGTTGAGAGGAAGAGAGAGGTGACAAGATTAGTAAGAGAGAGTAAGAAGAGAGTGGATGAGGAATTTGGAAGGAATTTGAGTGTAAAGTGGAGGGAATGTAAGAAAGAGGTAAAGAGAGTTAGACAGGGTGCCAAAGAAGTTAGTTGGGGATTAAAAGATAAAAATGGTAGAATACTAGTGGAGAAGGGAAAAAACTGAGCAGATGGAGAGAACACTTTAAGGAACTGTTGAACATAGATGATGAAAGTAATGCAAGTGTAAATGGCTGGGGAATGGCTAGGAGAAGGAGGGATGAGAGGAGAGAGGAGGAAATCAGCAGGATGGACGTTGTGGAAGCAATGACGAAAGTTAAAATGGGAAAAACCCCAGGAATTGGTGGAGCGTATGGTGAAATGGTGAAGCATGGGGGAGAGATAACAGTAGAATGGATATAGAAGATGTGCAGATTGGCCTGAGAGGAAGGTAGAGTCACGGATGATTGGAAGTCAGGTATAATTATTTCCCTGTATAAAGGAAAAGGGGAAAAAGAAGTATGTGGTAATCATAGGGACACTTTTCTACTTAATGTAATGGGAAAAGTATATGGTGCGATAAATATTAACAGAGTTAGGGATATAACAGAGGAATTAGTTGGAGAAGAACTGGGAGGTTTTAGGAAGGGAAGAGGTTGTGTAGATCAGATGTTCATTCTTAGATCCTTAGATGAAACGTTTCTTGAGAAGGGAAAGAAGTTGTATGCAGCCTTATGAATTTGGAGAAAGCATATGACAGGGTGGATAGACAAGGATTGTGGAAAGTATTAAGAATATATGGAGTAGATGTAGGAAGTTGGTGAATGCCGTGAAGAGTATGTACGAAGGTGCTAGGGCTGCAGTGCATGTGGATGGTGAACTGAATGAATTTTTCTGTTTGAAGGTTGGATTGAAACAGGGATGTGTTATGTCACCATGGTTGTTCAATCTGTATATGAATGGGGTTATAAAAGAGATACAAGGTAGGGCAGTGGATGTTGGAGTGGCCCTAGTGAGAGAGGGCAGTGTTTGGAAACTCCCTGTACTGTTGTTTGCAGATGATCCTGTGTTGTTAAATGAAGACGAAGGGGAGCTGCAAGGTTTGGTGGATGAGTTTGGGAGAGTGTGTAAGAAACGGAATCTAAAAGTGAATGTAGGTAAGATTAAAGTTATGGTCTTTGAGAGAAATGAATTCAGTGACTGTGAGGTTCGATGAGGAGGAAGTGGAAAATGTGAGTGCATTTAAGTACTTGGGTAGTATGATGAGTAAGGATGGAAGTTTAGAGGGTGAAGTGCTTGAAAGGGTACAACAGGGAGGAATGGTTGCTGGTTCCTTGAAAGCAGTGATTAGAAATGGGGAAGCGAGAATGGAAGTGAAAAAGTTACTACATGACGGTATTGAGAAACCAACGCTAACGTATGGAAGTGAAGCTTGTACCTTGCTGGAGGGACAGAAGTCGAGAGCAAGAGCAGTGGAAATGAATTATATGAGAGGAGCATGTGGAGTCACATTGAGAGACCGTCCGACAAATGAGGAAGTGAAGGAGCGTTGTGGTGTGGGTGTGGATATGATAGAAAGCGTTAGGAGAAACACACTGAGGTGGTTTGGCCATGTGGAGAGGATGGAGAATGAGAGACTGACTAGGAGAGTGTATGTGAGTGAGGTGGAAGGGGGGATAGGGAGGGGGAAGCCGAGGATGAGATGGAGGGATGGAATGGAGAGGTACATAAAAGAGGGGGGTGTGAGCTGGGAGCAAGGTAGTCAAATGGCGGGGGACAGGGCGACATGAAGGCGATTTGTTTGTGGCCACCCCTTACAGGATTAAGGCGTCTGGCAATGGATAGAGAGATAGATAGAATTTAATCTGCCCATACAGCAAAAAAGTTTAAAAACTGATGAAAATTTCAAACTTCCAGATTCGAATACCAGTTTAATCAAACTTTTTCACCCTGTTTTTTAAATTGTTTTTCAACCAATCAAGCTTTCTGGAAAAAAAATAAACGTTTAAATGTTTAAACGATTGAACATTCCTGCCCACATGAGGCAAAAGAAACTGGCATGATGACCCAGATCGAAGGACAATGTTGGCCACAGAATGACACATGGTGTACTGGTAAGGTCGTTTCTGCCAGGACAAGCATGGCGGCGCGCGCGGGATAGTGGCTCCTCCAGACCAAGGTCGTGTTGTCTCCTTCTGTTATACCTCCATGTGTATGACAGACATTTGGGATTACTCTAGGTTTAAAGTTGCAATCCTAGATGGTTAACATCGGGGGGGTCTGAGGGCGAAGCCACCCATTGAGGATATATTAGTTTTTTCTTATTTCTTAAATGCAAAGAAGGAACCAAAGGCCAGAAGTCAACAACATTGCTCCCTCCATGAATTAAAAAAAAAAAAACAGGATAACAAAGAACCAGTTTTAAGAGTTGTTCATTTTGAGTTGCCTGAACTCATTGTGTTTGAAACACTGTAGGTCATAGGCAGTAGGAAATACAGACAGAGGAAGACAGTTCCAAAGCTGACATGTTGCATACAAAAGGACTGGGAGTAATGGTTAACTCTTGCATTAGAAAGCTGGACAGAAAAGTGATGAAAATTTGTTGTTAGACAGATGCTATATGCCTGTCGTAGTGTTGGAGGGATGTAGGCAGACAGTTCAGAGAAGCATTGATAATTGAAATAGCGAAAGAAGAGATGAAGCTGCAACAGTGCAGTGAAGAGACAGAGGATGAATGGAGCCAGTAAGAGGAGAGAGTTATTGAAACGAAAAGCCTTTGACTCCACCTTGTTGAGGAGAGCTGCATGTGAGGAGCCTCCCCAAACATGAGAGTTACACTCCAAACAGAGGCAAATAATGCCTGTGTGTAAAGTCAACAACTGTGTAGGGGTAAAGAAGGCATGGAGTCAGTTTAGCACACCTAATCTCTTGAAAGCAGGTTTTACAAGAGAGATAATATGATCTTTCCAAAATAAATTCCGAGAGAATGAAACCCCAAGTATGTTCAAAGATGATGTTAAAAATTAGAGGATACTCCTGTGGAAGATTTTGATGAGTTGAAAGATGTAAGAACTGAGTTTTTGAAGCATTAAAAGATTACTTTTACCCCAATTAGAGATATGAGCTAAGTCAGACATTAGGTGTGCCATGGTTTCAGCCCTTGTTTGTTGAATTAACTGCTGAGATGGACACTGCGGGAAACGAATGGAAAGGTGAAGGGTGGAGTCATCAGCATATGAGTGGATAGGATTAGATGCACAATTTACAAGGTCATTGATGAATAGAAAAAAGAGAGTTGGTGGTTGGACAGAGCCCTGAGGCACACCACTACTGATAGCTTTGGGGGAATAACAGTGGCCGTCTACAACAGCATCTACAGAATGACTACAATGGAAGCTAGAGATGAAGGTACAGATAGAAAGATGGAAACCATAGGAGGGCAGAATGGAAATTAAAGCTTTATGTCAGACTCGATTGAAAGCCTTTGAGATGTTAAATGCAATATCAAATCTTTCACCGAAGTCCCAAAAGAAGGATGACAAGGACTCTGAGAGGTAGGTGAGGACATCTCCAGAGAAGCGTCCCTGGCAGAACCATATTGATGTTCAGAAAGAATGTTGTGATAGGAATGGTGCTTTAACCTGTCCAGTCCCAACCGGTTTTTTACCCAACACACCCTCAGAACCCGACCGATTTTCAACTTTTTTTTTTTTTTTTTGCTCAAACCTCCGCTTTTGGTAAGAAACATCGAAAATTCTTAGAGAAATCGCCCTCCTGAGCTTATAATTTTTGGTACAGGTGTCAGTCAGCCTTACGTTTTCCTTCTTTCTCAGGGTACCTGACTAAAGGAAATGAACTATAGAAGGGTTAACTAATTCAGGCCACCTTAAATTATGTATTTATATATCTATTTGGTACGAATTTTTGTGTAGTACAAGTCTATGTTGGTTTTCATACAATAATATAGGAGATAAAAAGCATTGTTCACTCACCCAAAATCCCAGCATATGGCATCTTCCTTTACGACATTACCACCTCATCATTTTTTGTGTTTCTAGCTCCTTTGTTTCTTTGTTCTCCACCTCAGGAATCACTTTCACCATGAATTTCGTCATTGGAGAGACCGTGGGGCAACATAACTTTTCTGGCCAGATTACTGCTAACAGGTGAATTGCCGAGTGTGAGGGGGAGGGGGAGTCAGGTGGGGCCAGACAATACCCCCACTTGACAGCAGGTAGAGGAAGGTCTCCCACATATGCCTACCAAAAATCACCCGCAAATTTGAAAAATGTGCAAACGACGGGCCTTGCAACTGACTGACGGTGGGTCTGTCCGCGGAAAAAAGTAGTGACGTGCATCGTACGTCGGTGGGACTCAGCGGATTAAACCAAGGATTTCCTGCATTAGACGAAGGATATGAGAAAGGAATATATGCTTCCATGCCCGAGAGAATAACCTCCGTAATTCGTAAGGCACATGCAGATGGCTCCCGGCCATGGAAGCAATAATCATTCCAGGGAAAATCGAAGAAGTACTGCCTGAGGGCCTCCCAGTCTGCAGCTCCAAAGTGCCACAAACAACATTTCTTTGGAGGGTCCACAGGCTGCACCGGGGCGATAGGACAAGTTAAGGTAATAAGGTTATGATCAGACGAGCCCAACTGAGAGAAAGGATTAACAGTGTAAGCAGAAGGACTAGTTGTAAGGACGGAGTCAAGTATGTTGGAGCTCTCTTCAAGGTGGTCAGGGCTATGGGTAAGGTGTTGTACAAACTGCTCTAGGTCATTAAGGATAGAAATGATGTAGGCTTGTTCACCACGTAGATCAGTGAAAGGAGAGGAGAGCCAAAGGTGGTGGTGAACATTAAAGTCTCCTAGAATGGATTTTTTTTGAGAAAGGAAAAATGGACAGAATGTGTTCCATCATAGATGTAAGTTGGTCTAAGAATTTTTGAGTCAGTAGAATTAGGCGATAAGTAAACAGCGCAGATATATTTAATCAGAGAATGACAAGAGAGCCGAAGCCAGAGAGTAGAGAATTCAGAAGAATTAAGTTCACAAACACGAGAGCAAGATAGGTCATTGCGTACATATACACAACAGCCAACTTTGGCTTTGAAATGAGTATATAGAATATAGGAGGATACAGAGAAGGGTTTGGTGTCAGTTGCCTCAGACAACTGAGTCTCTGTTAAGAAGAGAAGGCGAGGTTTAGAGGAGGAGAGGTGGTGTTCCACAGCAAGGAATTTAGAACAAATGCCGCGAATGTTGCAGAAATGAAAAAGAAGTAAATCAGACAGTGGTTCCAGACGGTGGGGCACTTATTCCCCCCCCCCCCCGGGGACTCCGAGGCTGGGTTGAAAGATGCCATTTCTTTAATTTTGAAAAGGTAGTGTAGTTTGTACTGTGCATGTGCGTAGACAGTTAGAGAAACTTGTATTGGAGAGCATGCTGGCCTACTCTCCGTGTAAATGAAACACTGAAAAAGTTCAGGAAAGGGGGATGGTCGGGAACTAGTCCCGAGAGCTGATGAAACGGGAGCTCCAGCTCTCCCTGTCACAGCTTTCCATCCACCTCGGGAGTACTGCCATGCTCGACTGGTGCTACAGTCTACTCCCTACATCATCACTATCATCACTGTCATCTTGGTCCTCACTATCATCATCTTCTTCATCACTATCATCATCACTATCAACGCCATTATCATCTCATCGCCATTATGATAACTATCACCTTCTTGATCTTCACTGTCACGATACTAATCAATTCTGTCATCTTTCTCATTACTGCCATCACCATACTGACCATCCTGATCATCATCTTCATCAATATTATCATCACAATCATTATCGTGACCATCATTATCATCATCGTGGCCATCACTCAAATCATCTTGATCATCACCATGATCATGAATATCATCTTAATCATCACCATTATCATCACTAAAATCTTGATCATGACTATCATCTTGATCATCACTATCATCAGTATCACCATTATCATCACTGTAATTTTTTGTTCATCAGTACCATCTTGATCATCACCATTATCATCACCATCATCTTGAGCATGACTATCATCATCTAGATCACCAATATCATAATTTTCATCATATTAGTCATCACTATCATCATCTTAATCATCACTGTCATCTCGATCGTCACGGTCACTGTCAGCTTGATCATCATCATTATTTTCGCTATTATCATCATTATCATCTTGATCATTATCTTGCTTATCACTGTCGTCATCTTGATGTTTACTATCATCATCACAATAATCATATTGGTAATCACCATTATTATCACTATCAACATCTTCCTCATCATCTTGATCATCACTATTATTATCTTGATCATCATCCTGGTCATCATTATCTTGTTGATCACTATTATCATCTTGATCATGAAGGCCATCTTGATCATGATCATTATCACTACCGTATCATCACCATTATCATCACTATCATCATCTTGAGCATCACCATTATCATCGCTATGATCATCTTGATCATTACTTTTATCATAGTCATCTTGATAATCACCATTATCATCACTGTTATCATCTTGAGCATCACCATCATGATCAGTATCATCATCATCATCATCACCAATACCACTATCCTGATTATCATCATCATCATTATGATTACTCTCATAATTGCTGGCACCATTATCACTACAGTCATTATCATCGTCATCATATTGATACTAATATTTATCATCACTCTCGTCACCTTGATCATCACCATTTTCATCACTCTCATCATCATCATTATGATCTTTGCCATTATCTTCACTGTCATGAACATCATCTTGATCATCACTATCATCATCATCACCATCATTCTCTTAATGAATACCATCATCATGAATAGCATTATGTTGATCATCACCATATTATCACTATCATCATCTTAATCATCACAAGTAACATCAGTATCATCTTGATTATCATCATTATCATCGCTGTCATCATGATGATCACCATTATCATCGCTATGATCATCATGATCATCACCATTATCATCACTATGATCATGCACTATGATCATGTTGATCATCACCATTAATCAACTTCATCACCATTATCATCAGTATGAATTGTTATCATTATTATCATTATGATCATTATTTATATCATCACTGTCATCGTCTTCAACATCGCCATTATCATTGCTGACATTATCGTGATCATTACGATTATCTTCACTATCATCATTTTCATCATCATTATTATCATCATTATGATATTGATCATCATCTTTATATCATGACTACCGTCATCATCAGCATCATCATTATCACCATTATCATCACAAACATGATCATATTCCTCACTCATCATCAACATTATCACGGTTATCATTAATTTCATTATCATCATTATCAGAATCTTTATCATCACCATTATGATAACTCACGATCTTGATCATCATTAGGACCATTATCATCATCATTTTCTTGATCATCACCTTTATGATTACTCATCATCTTGATCATCAACCATTATCATCAAATTCATCATCTTGATCATCACCATTAGTATCACTATCATCTTTTTTATCATCATTAATATCACCATCATGTTGCTCATCACCAATATTATCACCATTATATTCAGCATCACCGTTTTCATCATTATCATTATCTTGATCATCACCATTATCATCATTGTCATCATAATCATCATCAGTATCACTATCATCATCATCATCATCATCATTATCACTGTCATCATCAACATCATCATCATTTTCACTATTATCATCATCACTGTTATCACTATGATCATCATCATTTTGATAATCATAATTATCATCACTATCATTTTCTTGATCATTACCATTATCATCACTATCATCAACATCTTCATATTCACTATGATCATCATTATCACCATCATAATCGTAACCATTATCATTATTATTATTGTCTTGATGTTCACCATTATCATCACCCCACAATCACCTTAATCATCTGCGTTATCAACCCTGTCATCTGAAGCATCATCACTGTCATGACTATCATCACCTTGATTATCACCATTATCATCAATATCGTCATCCTGGTCATCACCATTATCATCACCATCATTGTCTTCATCATCATCATCATCATCACTATCATAATCTTCATCATCACCATTATCATCACCATCATCATCTTGATCATCATTATCATCATCATCATCATCATCATCATCATCATCATCACTATTATAATCATCATCACCATTATAATCACTATGATTAACTTGACCACCATTATCATCACCATCCTGTTATCATCACTATCATCTTGATTATCACTATCATCATCTTAACCATGACCACCATTATCACTGTCATCACCATCATCGGTATTATCAGTTTGATCATAACATATTATTATCACTGTCATCTTGATCATCACCCTTATCATTACTATCATCATCTTGATCATCATCCTTATCATTGCTCTCGTCGTCAGAAGCATTATTTCCATAACTATCGTTATCATGATCATCACAGTCATAATCTTGATTACCATCTTGATCATGACCACAGTCATATCGATTATAATCTTATTGATCTCTATCATCATCTTGATCATTATTATCATTACGATTTTCATCTTGATCTTCTGCGTTATGAATATCATCATGTTGATAACCACCCAAATTATCACTATCATCATCTTGATCTTAATTATCATCACTAATATGACCTTGATCATTACCAACATCATCACTGTCACCTTCATCATGGCCATTATCATCACTTATGTTGGTTATCATCACTTTCATCAGTATCACTGATCATCACAATTTTCATTATCTTAATCATCACTTTTATCATCAGTATCGTTATCATGATCATTATTATCACCTTTGTCATCATTTTGATCATCACTATTACCACAGCTAGCATTGTATAGATCTTCTCAGTCATCATCTTGATCGTCATCTTGATTACCACCATCAGTCACTTGATCATCATTAACAGTATCATTTTCTTGATCATCGCCATTATCATCACTATCATCATCTTGATCATCGCCATTATCATAAGTTTTCATCCTTATAAATATAATCACTGTCATGATTTTATTATCACCATTTTCAGTATTATCTTGATCATCACTTTTATCATCAGTATCATCTTTATTAATACCATTATCATCACAATCATCCACTTGATCATCACCATTATTATCCTATCATCGTCTTGATCATAAATGTTATCATCAGTATTACTAATCCTGTTCATCATTATTATTAACACTATCATCTCGATCATTACCATTTTTATCACTGGTCATCATCTTTATCATCACCATTATTAACACTATCATCTTGATCATTATCATTATTATTAACATTATCTCGATCATTACTAGTCATCATCTTGATCATCACCATTATTATGGCTCTCCTCTTGATCATCATTGATATCATCACTGTCGTCATCTTGATCATCGCCATTATCATCATTATCAATGTTATCACCATCATCAGTCATCGCTATCATCATCATCATCATCAAATCATTATTTTCACCACCACTATTATCAGTTTCGTCACCATCATCATCATCATCTTGATCATTTATCATTTTCATTATCACCATTATCATCACTACCATCTTAATCATCACCAGTAACATAACTGTTATCTTGATCATCATCATTATCATCCCTAACATCATCTTGGTCACCAGTATCATCACTATCACCATCCTGATTATCACCATTATCATCATTCTCTTTATTTTGATTACCACTATCATCTCTATCATTATCTTGTTCATCATCAATATAATCATTCATCATCATCATCATCATATTTATCATCATTAACTTCATCATCATCACCATTATCATCTCTGTTTTCATCATTATCACTATCATCTTGACCATCACCAGTATCATCATTATTATCATGTTATCATTATCACTATCATCGTTATTATTATCATCTTGATCAGCACCTTTTAACACGAGTATCATCAGCATGGTCACCATCTTGATCATCATTATCATCATTATCATAATCATCATCATCTTGATGATCACCATTATCATCACTAACATCACCTTGATCATCACCAATATCATCAATATCATCATCATCATCAGAATTTAAATATTCTCATCAGCTTGATCACCATTATCATCTCTATCATCTTGATCATCACCTTTATAATCACTCATCATCACAGTAATCATCACTAACATTATTATCATCACCATTATCATCCCCCACGACATTATCATCATCATCATCATCTCGATCATTATCATTATCATCATTTTCATCATCCTGATCATTATCATCACTATCATTATCAACGTCATCACCATCGTCATCACTATCATATTTTCATCTCAATCGTTTTGATCACTGTCATATTGATCACCGCAGTCTTCATCATCACTGTCATCATCTTGATCGATATCATCATCTTGATCATCACTATCATCATCTAGATCGCTATCATCTTCATCATCACTCTCATCACCTTCATGATCACCAATTATCACATAATTTTGATCACCGTTGTCATCGCCATCATTATCTTGATCATCACTGTCACCATCTAGATTATCACTGTCATCATCTTCATCATGATCATTAACACCACTATCATTTTGATCGTCTTAATGATCCCTACCATAATCTTGATCATCACTATCATTACCTTGATCATCATCACTATTGTCATCTGGACCCTCATCTTCACCATCAAAGTTATCATCACCATCATTACCATTATAAGTATCATCATCATCATCATCAATATCCTCTTGATCATCACTGTCTTCATCTTTATTTTCCCTATCGTCATCTTGATCATCAATATCATTGCTATTATCATCGTTATCATCACTCGTTATCTTAATTATCACCATAATCGTCTTGACCATCACTATAATCATCGGGATCACCACTATCATCATCATCACCTCATTATCATCACCCTCATCTTGATGATCACTATCATCATTTTGTTCTTCATTATCATCATTTTGATCATCATCTTAATCTCCACCATCATCTTGCTTATCAGTATCATAATTTTGATCACTATCATCATCTTAGTCATCACCATTATCATCACTATCGTCAAAATAATCATCAATATCATCATCGTGATCACTTCAGTCACACTAATCATTAATACCATCATCTTGTTCATCACTATCACCATCTTTATCATTATTATCACCTTGATCATAAGTATTATATTCATCATCATTATAATCACTAACATCTTGGTCATCACCATCATCATCAATATCATCCTTTTCATCACTATCATCATCCAGATCATCATCTCGAACATCACTATCATCATCCTGATTAATACTATCATCATTTTGACCAACACCATTCTCATAATTATTGATATTTATCTTGAACATTATTGTGATTATCACGATCATCATCTTTATATTCACTCTTATCACTGTCATCTTGGTCATCAGCATTATCATCACTGTTATTCTTGATCATCAATATCATCTTTATCACTATCATCATTTTGACTATCATATTTATCATCATCATCATCTTTATCATCTATATCATCATCTTGATAATCACTGTCATCTCATTCTTCATTATCATACCATTATTTCCACTGTCATCTCATTCATCACTGTCATACCATTATCTTCACTGTCATCACCTTGATCATTATGATTATCTTAATCGTCACCATTATCATCACTGTCATGCTGGTCATGACTAATATCATCTGACAATCACAATCATCTTAATCATTACTATCATTACCTTGAACACTATCATCATCTTTGTCATCACAATTATCATCATTATCATCACCAACATCACTATTATGATACCGATCATCACCACCATCATCTTCATCATTACTATCATCATCTTGAACATCACTGCCATAATCTTTGTCATTACCATCAGCTTGATCACCAGTATCATTTTTTCCATAACCTTTATCATCACTATCTTCATCTTGACCATCAATATTCTCATCATTGTCATAATCTTGATAATCACTCTCAACTTCATCATCATTATCATCACTATCATCTTGATGGCAAAAATAATCGCTGTCATCATCATAATACCATCATTGTCATCATACTGTTCTTCATATTGATCATCATTGTCATCATCTTGATCATAATCTTGATTATCACTAACATCATCTTGAGCTTCAGGATCATCATCACTATCATCTTCGTCATCTTTATCATCAATCATCATCATAATCATCATGATCATCATCTTGATCATCACTATCACCCTGGTCATCACTGTCATAATCTTGATCATCATTATCATCACTGTCATCATCTTGATCATCATTATCATAAGACTTGATCATCACGGTCATTATCATCACTATCATCACCAGAATCATCACTATCATTACCATGATAATCACTATCGTCTTGATCATCACCATTATCAACACTGTTATTATCATGATCTTAACTTTCATTATTTTGATCAGCACCTGGATCACCACGATTATCATCTTGATCATCATTATCATCATCTTCATCACCACTCTTATCTCGAGATCACTGCCACCTTGATCATCACTATCATATTGGTCCTCACTATCATCCTCATCATCACTATCATCATCATCAGCGTCATTACCATCTCATCACCGATATCATAACTATTATCATGTTAAATTCTTCTGTCACGATCGTGATCATCGTTATCACCTTTTTCATCAATACCATCACCATTCTGATCATCACGATCATCATTCTGATCATCAATATTTTCGTCACTATCATCAGCTTGACCACAATTACCATCATCGTGGCCATCACTCAAATGATCTTGATCATCACCATGATCATGAATATCATATTAATCATCACCATTATCATCACAAAATCTTGATCATTATTATCATCATCTTGATCATCACTATCATCAGTATCACCATTTTCATCAGTCAGTATTTAGTTAATCATTATCATCTTGATCATCACCATGATCATCAATATCATCATACTCATCACCATTATCATCACTATAATCTTGATCATGACTTTCATCTTCATCTTCACTATCATCATTTTCACCATTTTCATCACTATCATTATCTTGTTCATCAATACAATCTTGGATCATCACCATTATCATCACTCTCATCTTGAGCATGACTGTCATCATCTTGATCATCACTATCAAAATTTTCGTCATATTAATCATCACTATCATCATCTTGATCATCAGTGTCACCGTGATCATCACCATCACTGTCAGCTTGATCATCATCACAATTGTCGCTATTCTGTTGATCAACATAAATATCATCAATATCATCATCTTGATTATTATCTTGATTATCATAATCGTCATCTTGATATTTACCATCATCATCACTAATATCATTTTGGTAACCATCGTTATCATCACTGTCAACATCTTGACCATCATCTTGAGCCTCTCCGTCATCTTCTTGATCATCATCCTGATAATCATTATCTTGATGATCACTATCACCATCTTAATCATGATCATTATCACTACTGTATCATCCCCATTATCACTACCGTATCATTACCATTGTCATCACCCTCATCAATTTGAGCATCACCATTATCATAACTATGATCATCTTGAGCATTACTTTTATCATCAATCTCATCATCTTGATCATCACCATTATCATTACTCTTATCTTAATCATCACCACTAGTATCATCATCATGATCATCATCATCACCACTATCATGACTAACAACATCATCATTACCATCACTATCATGATTGCCACGACCATTATCACTATAGTTATCATCATTATCATATTGCTCATCAAAATTTTCATCATTCTCATCATCTTGATCATCACCATTCTTCTCATTCTCATCATCATCATTATGATCTTTGCCATTATCTTCACTGTCATGAACATCATCTTGATCATCACTATGAACATCACAATCACTGTCTTAATCATTACCAGCATCATGATTATCATTTTCTTGATCATCACCATTTTATCACTATCATCATCTTGATTATTATCAGTGACATCAGTATGGTCTTTATCATCACCATTATCATCGCCATAATCATCATGATTATAAACCATTGTCATCGCTATGATCGTGCTGATCATCCACCATTATGTCCGTATCATCAACACATCATCATCATTATCATTAGTATGAATATCATCACTATTATCATTATTATCATCGTGATCATCATTTTTATCATCACTGTCATCATCTTCAACATCGCCTTTATCATTACTTTCATTATCTTGATCATTACGATTATCATCACTATCATCATTTAATCATCATTACCATCACTATGATATTGACTGTCACCATTTTCATGACTACTGTCATCATCATCATCACCATTAGGCTATTATCACTACCAACAATGTCACTTTCTTCACTCATCATTGACATTATCACCGTTATCAATATTTTTATCATCATCATCATCATCATCCTTATCATCACCATTATAATAACTCATCTTGATCATTATCATTATCATCACTATAATCATTATTTTCTTGGTCATCACCATTATGATCATACATCAACTTGATCATCAACCATTATCATCAATATCATCATCTTGATCATCACCATTAGCATCACTATCATCATCTTTTTCATCATCATTATTGTCACCATCATGTTGCTCATCAACATCATCACCATTTTACTCACCATCACCGTTTTCATCATTATGATTATTCTTATCACCATTATCATCACTCATCATAATCGCCATCATTATCACTATCATCATCATCATCACCATTTTCACTATCATCATCATTACCACCATTATCACTATGATTTTCTTCTTGATAACCACGATTATCATCACTATAATTTTTTTGATCACCATTATCATCACTGTCGTCATCATCATCTTGATCATCACTATGATCATAATTGTCACAATCTTAATCAGTACCATTATCATTGCTATAATTGTCATGATCTTCACCATTATCATCACTATGATCATCTGAATCATCTGCATTTTCACCACTGTCATCTGGAGCATCGTCATCGATCGTGACTGTCATCATCTTGATTATCACCATTATCATCACATTCATCATCTTGATCATCACCATTATCATCATCATCATCTTCATCATCACCGTTGTTATCACTATCTTTAACTTGATAATCACCATTATCATCATCATCTTGACCATCACTATTATCATCACTATCATCTTGATTGTTACCATGACCACCATCATCATTATCATCATCATCATCGCTATCATCAGGTTGATCATAACTATTACTATCACTGTCATCTTGATCATCACCATTATCATCACTATCATCATCTTGATCATTATCAGCCTTATCATCACTATCATTGTCATAATCATTACTTCCATAACTATCATTATCATGATCTTCACGGTCAAAATCTTGATTATTATCTTCATCGTGACCAGAGTCATATTGATTATAATCCTGTTGATCACTCTCATCATCTTGATCATTATTATCATTACGATTATCATCATTATCCTCGTCATATACATTATTTCCATGACTATCGTTATCATGATCTTCACAGTCATAATCTTAATTATCTTGGTCATGACACGGTCAAATTGATTATAATCCTGTTGATCTCTATCATCATTTTGATCATTATTATCATTCCGATTATCATCTGGATCATCTGCATTATGAATATCATCATGTTGATAATCGCCCAAATAATCACTATCATCATCTTGATCTTAATTATCCTCACTAATATGACCTTGATCATTACCAAGATCATCATTGTCATTTTGATCATGGCCATTATCATCACTCATCATCTTAATTATCATATAATCATTATCATTGAGTATCTTAATTATCATATAATAATTTTCATTGAACATCACAATTATCATCATTAACATCTTTATCATCTACCTTGAATTTCGTTATCTATATTATTACTATTGCTGCCATTGTTTTGATCACGATTATCATCTCAAATATCGTGTAGATCTTCTCAGTCATCATCTTGATCATCAACTTGATCATCATCATTCTCTTGACCATCATTAACATCGGTATCACTATCTAGATCATCACCATTATCATCAATATATTCATCTTGATCATTGCCCTCATTATCGCTTATCATCTTGATCATAACTGTCATCACTATGATGATCTTGATTATCATCCTATCAGCATATTGATTATAACTATTATCATCACTATTATCATCTTGATCATCACCATTATCAACACTGTCATCTCGAGCATTGCCATTTTCTTTACTATAATAATCTCGATGACCACCATTATCAGCATCACCATTATTATCACTGTCATCTTAATCATCAAATTATCATCACTCTCATCGTCTTGATCACCACAGTTTTCATCATTATCGTTATCATTATCATCTTCATCATCATCATCATCATCATCATCATCATCATCATCACCATCTTGATCATCATTATCATCATTTATGGTCTTCATTATCATCATTATCATCATTATCATCTTGATCGCCATCATTAACATTACTATCATCTTGATCATCACCATTATCATCACTAACATCACCTTGATCTCCAGTATCATCACTGTCACCTTGATCATCACCATTATCGTCATTCGCACCACTTTGATCAATATTATCATCCCTGTTATTATCATTATGATCATTATCATCTAGATCATCACCATTATCAACACTATCTTAGTCTTGATCACTATCACTATCATCATAATCATTATCATTATGATCATCACCATTATCACCAGTTGCATCATCTTGGTCATCATCTTGATCACCATTATCATCACTATCATCATCATCATCATCATCTTGATCATCACTAACATCATCACAGTTAACATTGCCATCATCTTGATGATCACCAATATCATAACTAACATCATCTTGATCATCACCAGTATCATCATCATCACCATCATCATCTTCACCATTATCATATTCTCATCGTCTTGGTCACTGTTATCAATTCTATCATCATGTTGATCATCACCATCATCATCATCATCATCATCATCATTATCACAGTTATCATCACTAACATCATCAACATCACCATTATCGTCCCCATCTTCATCGTCATCATCATCATCTTGATCATTATCATTATCATCAATATCATTTTCTTGATAATTATCATCACTTTCATTATCATCTCGATCATCATCACTATCATCAGTATCATCATGATCATCATCTTGATCACCATTGTCATCACTATCATCATCATCATCATCATCTTGGTCATCACTCTCATCATCATTATCATCTTGATCATTACCATTATCATCATTGTTGTCATCATCATCTTGAGCATCATCATTGCCAACACTGTTGTTATTAATATAATTTTCAGTATGCTTTTGTCCACTACCACCACCACCACCACCACCACCACCACCACCACCATCATCATCTTTACTACTAACACGATCATCATCATCATCATTATCATCACCTTTACGACCACCACAACCACATCATTATTATCGTCATTATCATAATTATCAAGACCATCATCGTCGTCTGTCAACTGGTTAAATTCGTCTGGACTAATGGGTTAATAACTAATGGGTTAATAGTGACGTCTGGGATGCGTTAGTGTGTAATACTTCTTTCGGTAAATAAAGTGGCCTGTGTCAAACTGCATTTATTACCTGCGTCCATTCAGGGTAGGTAGTTTTCATTCTTTTGACCCACCAGGTGGTCTAACGAATAACGGCGCTCCAGTCAGACGTGACCTACAAGTGACCAGTTTCGAATGGTGGTTCGGGTAGGCCTATATTGCTATGTAAAGCCACTATGAGGCAAGCTATTTCTGGTCTCCTCTTGCAGTGTCGGGGGTAAGGTGCCTAGCTCAGGGCCCCTACTCTCCTAAGTGGAGATAAAATTCAGAGAGCGCTAGGATTCACTTAAGTACTCGTAAATTAAATGAGCAGGTGTTATCCTGAATAAAGTATATTTCTTGTAAGGGCATCCATAAGAAGAGTGTTAACATTGATGGGAAGAACAGATTGGCAGATTATTGGCTAGATCATTATGAACCTCGGTATTTAAGAGAGAGAGAGAGAGAGAGAGAGAGAGAGAGAGAGAGAGAGAGAGAGCTATCTTTCAGTGTGGGGAACGAGGGAGGTGTGTGAACGCAGAGATAAAAGAAGAGAAAGGAATGTAAAGGAGCATGGTACGAGAAGGAAAGGAGTGCTCGCTCTCTCTCCCTCTCAGACCTGCTCCAGTTCTCAGCAGTTAAATCTCCCTCCCTGTGTCTCTCCCTCCCTCCTTCTCTTCCCCACTCTCTTATGTCTCTCTTTCTTTTCCTTTTTTCCCCTCTTTTTACTTTCA
>JAGKTI010013942.1:778-22332 GCA_018397915.1 Birgus latro
GCAACGTCCATCTCAGCAGTTACTTCAACAAAAAAGGGATGAGGCTATGGCACACCTAATGTCTGATTTGGCTCGTATCTCTGATTGGGGTAAAAATAATCTTGTTATTTACCTTCAAATTTGGAGGTTTCTGCTTCCAAAAGATCTTTATCATCAGCTTGTACGATGGCTGCTTCCAAGTTAGTATAACTTTCCTCGTACTTGGCCCATCTTTCTTTTAATTGGTTCAACGGACTACTTAATTTCTCCTTAATTGGAGGTGTTTCCTCTAATGACTGTTTACAGTCCAGTATAGCTCTCGTTACCCATCCTGCCTTACCACTAACTGATTTTTGCAACAAGGAAATAGACATTGTTACTGATTTCTAAGTTACGGGAGTACAACCCCTTTTTTTTCCTTTTTTAATTTTGCAACCCAGATTTACTGAACTCCATCGTTATTCATTTTAAGTTTTGAGGGGTGTGGGAATAGGGTTTATGGCCTTAAACCTATCTCCCTGGGTTATTAAACCTCTGGGGTAATTTTGTCCTTGCCACACTCATGTTCCAAAATAATCACAATTTTCCGGAGCTCTGTAATAATTAACATTTTAAATTTTAAGGAGTGTAGGGATTTGCCTTATGGCTTTATACCCATCTCCCTGGACTATTAAACCTCTGGGGCAGTCATTATCTCCACACTCATTACAGCATAGGACCACCCAAGGCCTGCACAGCATAGAACCTTTCCTTCTTATGCTCTATGTAATTTATGAATTTTTGCAGAACCGCTTCTCTGCCTTTATGATTCCAATGGATGCCATCTGGTTTTTGGTAGGCTTGGAAAGGCTTGGCATTGAAATGAATGAAATCCTGCCCTTTCCTAATCCTCTGTAACTTCCGGTTTATGGCCCTACTCATGAATCTGTAGGTACCATAACAAACAGATGCGCCATATGGTAGGTTCCTAGGCTCAAGAAGGGTTATTGCTACTGCAGATTTACACGAGCCTTCAATGGCTCCTACCACTGCAAGTATATTTTCCACAATTTCATTAACATCTGAATCTTCACTGATGTCATTTCCTCCCCAAAAAAGAATAGTACGATCATGCTCCCATTCTAATACAGCGTTCAGCCGCTCATCCTCGGAAAAGGAACTTGCCTTTCCCCCAGGAGCTCTGTATATACGTATTTCCACGTATTCTACTTCCACGTGCCGTGGTAATAAGCTGTGCCCTACGAAAGCTACCTTAAAGTCGCTCAACGCCTCTGCACACATCTGCTATCCTCACTCGGGGGACCAAAATGTGAGAAAAAAGGGGTTGTACTCCCGTAACTTAGAAATCAGTAACAATGTCTATTTCCTTGTTGCAAAAATCAGTTAGTGGTAAAGCAGGATGGGTAACGAGAGCTATACTGGACTGTAAACAGTCATTAGAGGAAACACCTCCAATTAAGGAGAAATTAAGTAGTCCGTTGAACCAATTAAAAGAAAGATGGGCCAAGTACGAGGAAAGTTATACTAACTTGGATGCAGTCATCGTACAAGCTGATGATAAAGATCTTTTGGAAGCAGAAACCTCCAAATTTGAAGGTAAATTGGAGGAATATCTATCATTAGTGAAGCTGGTTGAATTTAAATTAGCCAGTATTATCAATGGAACAAAAGCTCGCATATCTGTTAGGACAGGTCAAAGGGACGCCTTACAAACTGATAAAGGAATTACCTGTGGAGGAAAGCAATTATGAGGCAGCTTTGGCTATCCTTAAGCAGAATTATGAAGACAAGGAGCAAGCCATTACCCAGTTATTAAAGGCTCTGATTGAACTACCCATTCCTAAACATAATTTTGAGTCCTTGCAAAGTTTTCGGATTGCGATAGGTTGTAATTTAAAGGCCTTAGGTACTTACGAAGATGTTAAGGCAGCAGACTGGGTGCTTTCTAGAATTGTGTCCTTAAAACTTCTACCAAGAACTAAGGACGCTCTGTATGGCAGGTACCAGAAAGATAATGTCTCCTGTGAGGAGATTGAGAAAGGCTTGATGCAACTCTGTAAACACTTGCAAGGAACAGTGAAGCCTGTTGAAAATAAATCAAAGGGTGAAATAAGGAAAAGAACCACTAACCAACTGGCTGGGAAAGCCAAGCCAAGAATATGTAAGGCTGTACCTAAGGAAGAGATAGGTACTTTTCTTAGCTCTTTAAAGTCTGAGGATAAATTAATAAAGACAGGGGATAGACAAGCTGATGAAATTAAGAAGGTAAAAATTTTCATGGTAAAGGACAAGAAGGTTTGTGTGTTTTGTGGTGAACAACATTCCAGTGTATCTTGCCAACAGTATCCTGATTATGCTTCTAGAATAGTGAGACTTCAGGAATTGGGATGTTGTATGATTTGTATGAATAGCGAACATGGTTCCGCTGACTGTAAAATTAAACTAAATCTTTGTTTCAAATGTAAAAAAGACAATCATCATAGTGCTTTGTGTCCAAGAATGATGAAACATGAGGTTCCTAAAACTGCAAGTGTCAATATGACAGTTGCGGAAGCAAATACTCCAGTAACGATGCCAGCTGCAGTTCCAATTGCTGATGTAAAGGTAATTAGTGAAAATAGGAACATATTAGTATGTACTCTTTTTGACACAGGTGCACAGAAAATCTTCATTTCTGCAGACATTGTAGATAAATTAAAGTTACCTGTTGTCGGCAAGGTAAATCTAGCCATTACAGGGTTCTTAACTACTAAAGAAGCACAGTCCTTTGATTTAGTTAGACCCTTAATACAACTTGGCAGATATAAATGTCGCATAACAGCAGCTGTACTGGATAAGATGGAAACCAGTATTTATATAAAGGGACTAAAGGAAACCTCTGATAAATTGCAAAGCTCAGGGATAAGATTGGCAAAACGTAATGTAAAATCAGATACTGTGGGCCCCATAAAAATGATAATTGGATCAGATTACTGTGGAAGATTCTTACACAGGACCTTTAAGAAGAATAAAGTACAGTTGTTCAAGAGTCCAGGAGGTAACCTTATTATGGGTCAGTTGCCTTTTCCTAAGAAGGACAAAGGAGATGCCAAATTAGTAGACTCAGTCTTTGTTACCCCCACACAGTCATTGATGGTAGCTAGAATAGGTGCAGAATTAGAACCTACTCAGATAAATGACTTGTTAGATGAAAAAATTGAACCTGTACACAAACTTTGGGACCTAGACAGTGTAGGAATACACACTGAAGATCCAACCCCTGAAGATAAAATAACTTTGGATTTGTATAATCAGTCTATGGAATTTAAGGATGGACAGTATTGGGTAGGATTACCATGGAAACTAAACCATTTGGAATTACCTACAAATTTCCAAGCAGCTAAAGCTCAGTTAAATTCTCTTCTAAGGAAGTTGAGAAACAATCCAGAACATTTAACCATATATGATAATATTATAAAGGATCAAATGAAGAATAAATTTATTAAAGAGTTAGAAGTCCCTGTTAACCATAAAGAGGGACACTATCTACCACATCATGCTGTAAGCAAAGATTCAGTAACAACTCCCATAAGGATAGTTTTCAATTGTAGTAGTAAAGCGTCCAAGGGGTCAGCCAGCTTAAATGATTGCCTATACTGTGGACCTACACTAACAGAGAAGTTAGGGAATGTATTACTAAGATTTAGAGAGAAACCTTATGCTTTTACAGCAGACATTAGTAAGGCTTTTCTGAGAATAGGATTGAGGGAGGAGGATAGGAAATTTACAAAATTCCTCTGGCCTGAAGACCCTCAAATTCAGGATAGTCCATTGAAAACCTACTGTTTCCGGTCGGTGCTCTTTGGCTCTTGTGCTAGTCCTTTCCTACTTTGCAACACATTGAAGCATCATTTTGAAAGGGCCAAATGCCCAGAAATAGGGCAGGCTTTTTACATGGATAATTTGCAAGGTGTTGCTGATACAGAGACGGAAGTATTGAAGGCTTATGAAGTAGCCAATTCCGAATGTGGGAAGGCAAATTTGCCGCTACAGAGCTGGAATACAAATTCACCGTTTTTGAGGAATAAAATACAAAAGGACTATCCAAATACTGACATTCCCGAAACTCAAAATGTGTTGGGTCTTAACTGGGTTACAAAGGCTGATGAAATAAGTTTAAAGCCGATTAAGTTCTCCGATGCCACTCTCACCAAGAGGTCCCTGTTAAGTCAGGTCTCCATGTTATTTGACCCATTAGGATTAGTCAGTCCTATAGTTATTAGGGGAAAATGTTTAGTGCAAGAGGCTTGGCGAGAAAAGTTAGACTGGGACACAGAATTAGGTGAAACGTATGCTGAACAGTGGGAACAGATTCAGAAGGAATTTGAAAAAACATCAAGCATATGTATTCCCAGGATGATAAACAGTAACGAGAAGTCACATTTACACATTTTCTGTGATGCTTCTCAGAAGGCATATGGAGCAGTAGCTTATTGTGCAACAGGACATGACAGTAAACTTATGTCCAAACCCAGAGTTGCACCAATTAAGGGAAGAACCCTACCTCAAATGGAATTGGCTTCCATAGAGATAGGAACTAAATTGGCCAGGTATCTAACCACTACTCTGAATACTCAGTTTGACGATATTTATATATGGACTGACAGTGAAATTTGTCTTTACTGGATAGGAAAGGATGACAGTAAAATTCCTTTTGTCCGCAATAGAGTGAAGACTATAAGAGAAATGTCTTCTAAATTTAAGTTTATGCATCTATCCTCTAAACAAAATCCAGCTGATTTACTTTCAAGAGGTTCCACAGTAAAGAAACTGATCAAGGATGACTTGTGGTTTAAAGGTCCTAAATGGTTACTCACTAAGGATTGGCCTGAGCAAAAACTGTATAGTATTGCTGAGGTTAGTGTTGTAAACTTGGATCCAGTAGTACCTGAGCCAGAAATAATTGACATTAGCAGATTCTCATCTATAAAACAACTCATTAACACCACTAGGTTAGTTGTTAAATTTTTGAATAAGAAAGTGGGGTTTAAGAAGTTTGATCCCATGGAATATTGGTTGAGAATGATACAAAGGAAGTATTATGGAGAGATTTTTAACCTTTTATGTCAAGGCACTGATAAGAACAAATTGATCCGAGATTTAGGATTGTTCTTAGACGGAAAGGGTCTGATTAGATGCCGTGGCCGAATAATAAAGGCTGATTTGCCTCTCCAAACTAGACATCCTATACTGCTACCCAAGAAAGATTATTTTGTAGAGTTAATTGTAAAGGAAGCCCATGACTTGACTCTTCATGGAGGTGTGCCACAGACCTTGGCCCGAGTCCGCGAAAAGTATTGGGTCCCTAAGGGTAGATCGGTTGTAAAGAAATATCTCAAAGGCTGTATAATGTGCAGGAGGTATGAGCAAAGGCCATATGACTACCCAGGACCACCTGCTTTACCAGAGGATAGGGTGAATGTTAGTAGGCCCTTCAAGGTAACTGGAGTTGATTACACAGGGGCTATAACTGTTACGGGTGAGGGAACTCCCCATAAAGTGTATATATGTTTGTTTACTTGCACCTATACGAGGGCAGTCCATCTAGAAATGGCAGAAGATCTCAGTTCAGAGACATTCCTGAGTGTATTTAGAAGATTTGCTGCTAGAAGGTCTTGTCCTACCAGATTAATAAGCGACAACGGAACTAATTTCGTTGGAACAGCACCTTTACTTTTGAACATAATGAATGACCCAAAGGTTAAGACAGCACTGGGAATCCGAAATTGTATCTGGCAGTTCATTGCTCCAAGAGCACCATGGCAAAATGGATTTACAGAAAGAATGATTGGAATAGTAAAGAACTGCCTACGGAAAACTCTACACAGAACTAAGATCACCAGAGAGGAACTGAGAACGGTGATAACTGAAATTGAGGCTAGGATTAATAATAGACCGTTAACCTATTTAGATGATACTAGCCTTGGAATTGAAGCATTGACACCTGCTCATATGTTGCATGGCAGGAAACTTCATCCAATACCTTGTGTGGATATCCAGGAAGAAATAAATGATCCTACAGTTGGAACTAATGAACTAGGACAACATCTGCGCGAGGGATACCAATGTCTTAAAAGGGTATTGGACATCTGGAATAGACATTGGAGTGAAGAATATCTCTTGAGCCTAAGAGAAAGATATTATGGGGCTCAGGCTGCCAGCAACAAATCAGTTATAAATGTAGGAGATGTGGTCTTAGTGAAAACCGAACAACCAAGATCCCAGTGGCCGTTAGCTAAGGTGATTTCCACACATCCAGACTCAGAGGGGGTGCTAAGACTTGTAAAAATTAAATGTAGGGGACATCTCAGTATGAAAACGATAGATAAACTGGTGCCCCTAGAATTAACGGCTCCCCTGGAAACCGAGGATGGTGGAGAGCAATTGGGTCAAGATGTGCGACCTAGAAGGGTCGCAGCACAGGGCTCTAGAGATCAGTGGAGAGAGCTTTGGGCAAAGGGACATATTACATGATACAGCGTATCATATTTCGCCCGGCCCCAAAACTGTGGGAAATATTTTCCCCCCGAGCTGTTGTGCTTTTTACTTTAGTTGTCGATTGTTAAAGAGCAGAGGAAAACGTACTTGAAAGGTTTAAAAACCCAGAGATTACGTTCTGTTAATTCTTATTATTAATAAATTAAATGCTACTGCGTTTAACATTGGTAGACAACTATGTACATACATGTAAAACTGGAGAATTTTCCATTGACCTAAACTGCGCCTGCGTGGATGACGTGGTAAGGATGAAAGAGCCCCGTAAAAACAACTAACTAAAAATACAAACAGGAAGCCTCGGACCAGGACTGACCAAAAGTTGACGACAAAGGAATGGACAAAGGACGAGATTAAGATTGCGACCTGGAATGTGAGGGGTATGAATGATGAGGTGAAAGAGAGAGAGATTGTACAGGTGCTTGAGAGTGCGAAAGTGGATATATGTGGAATAACTGAAACTAAATGGCGAGGTGAGAGTGTGAGAGAATGGGAATATGGATGGGGTATATGCGCGGGAGTGGGTGAGAATGAGAGGGCGAAAGAGGGAGTGTGTATTGTTGTGAGCAACAGGTGGAAGGAGAATGTAAGAGAGTATGGATCAGTTGGGTCAAGGATTGTGTGGGTAAAAGTGAAAGTTGGACTACAAATGTGGGCAACTGTGTGCATGTATGCACCAACGCAAGATCGTGTAAGTAGAGTGAGAGAAGAGTTCTGGACAAATGTGGAAGCCTGCTTGGAAAAGTTTGAAAGGAATGAGAGAGTGTTTCTGATTGGAGATATGAATGGAAAAGTAGGGAATGAGAAGGTGGATGAAGTGGTTGGTGAGTGGGGTGTGCCTGCAGAGATGGATGAGAATGGCAGTGCTTTAGTGTACAGTTGTGCCAGGAGGGGGTTGGTGTTATCTAATACCCTCTTCAGGCACAAAATGATCCATAGGTATAGCCTACATGGCGAGTGGTGAGAAAGGTGGATGGTGGAATGAATGAACGGAAGGCAATGATTGACTATGTGTGTGTGTAGATGAAAGGATAAGATGTATAATGGATGCAAGGGTATATAGAGGTTGGGGGAGTGGACTTTCTGACCACCACTTGGTGGTGGCCAGAATCAGAATCCAAACAAGATGGAGGAAGAGAAGAAGGGAAAGACAGGAAGAAGTATTTGTTACAAGGAGGGTAGAAAAGTTACAAGAGGATGTAATAAAAGCTGAATATAAAAGGGAAGTGGAGGAGCGATTGGGTAAATATAGATTGGAGCAGATAGGGGACGTGGAAGGTGTGTGCAAGATATTCACAGAAGAAATCTGTGCAGCATGTGAGGTGGTGTTTGGGGTGAAGAGAAGACGAAAGGGGGTTCAGGGAACAGCATGGTGGACTAAAGAGGTGAGAGAGGCTGTGGCACAAAAGAAGAAAGCATATAATGAGTGGATGAGGAACAGAGGCGTTGAAGAAGCTGAGAGACGGACGAGAGTTATATGTAGAGAGGAGGAGAAAGGTGAAAAGATTAGTAAGAGAGAGTAAGAAGTGAGTGGATGAGGAATCTGGAAGGAATTTGAGTGCAAAGTGGAGAGAATGTAAGAAAATATTCTGGAAGGAGGTAAAGAGAGCTAGACAGGGTGCCAATGAAGTCAGTGGGGGTGTGAAAGATAAAAATGGTAGATTACTAGTGGAGAAAGGAGAAAAGGTAAACAGATGGAGAGAACACTTTAATTAACTGCTGAACATAGAGAATGAAAGTAATGCAAGTACAAGTGGCTGGGGAATAGCAGGGATAAGGAGGCTTGTAAGAAGAGAGGAAGAAATCAGTAGGATGGAAGTGGTGGAAGCGTGGAAGCAATGAAGAAAGTTAAAATGGGGAAAGCCCCAGGAATTGATGGAGTGTGTGGTGAAATGCTGAAGCATGCGGGAGAGATAGTAATAGAATGGATGTGGAAGGTGTGCAGAGTGGCGTGGGAGGAGGGTAGAGTCCCGGAGGATTGGAAGTCAGGTATAATTATTCCTCTGTACAAAGGAAAAGGGGAAAAAGCAGTGTGTGTTAATCATAGGGGCATGTGCCTTCTCAGTGTAATAGGAAAAGTATATGGTAGGATACTTATTGACAGAGTTAGGGAAATAACAGAGGAATTAGTTGGGGAAGCACAGGGAGGTTTCAGGAAGGGAAGAGGTTGTGTAAACCAGATATTCATTCCTAGATTCTTAGTGGAAAAGTTTCTAGAGAAGGGAAAGAAGTTGTATGCAGCCTTCATGGATCTGGAGAAAGCATATGACAGGGTGGATAGAAGAGGATTGTGGAAAGTATTAAGAAGGGAGTGGATGGGAAGTTGTTGAAGGCAGTGAAGAGTATGTATGAGGGTGCTAAGGCTGCAGTGCGTGAGGATGGCAAACTGAGTGAGTCTTTCCATTTGAAGGTTGGATTGAAACAAGGATGTGTCATGTCTCCATGGTTTTTCAATCTATACATGGATGGAGTTATAAAAGAGATACAAGGTAGGGCAGTGGATGTTGGAGCGGCCCTAGTGAAAGAGGGCAGTGTTTGGAAACTCCCTGTACTGTTGTTTGCAGATGATACTATGTTGTTGAGCAAAGACGAAGGGGAGCTGCAAGGCTTGGTAGATAAGTTTGGGAGAGTGTGTAAGAAACGGAATCTAACGGTGAATGTAGGGAAGAGTAAAGTGATGGTCTTCGAGAGAAGTGGAGTCAGTGAATGTACAGTGAGATTGGATGGGGAGGATATGGAGAATGTGAGTGCATTTAAGTACTTGGGTAGTGTGATGAGTAAGGATGGAAGTCTGGAGGGTGAAGTGCTTGAAAGGGTGCAGCAAGGAAGGAAGGTGTTCGTTGAAAGCAGTGATAAGAAACAGGGAATTGAGCATGGAAGTGAAAAGTTGTTACGTGACAGTATTGTGATACCAACTCTAACATATGGAAGTGAAGCTTGGACCCTGTTGGAAGGACAGAAGTCAAGATTGAGAGCACTGGAAATGAGTTATTTGAGAGGAGCATGTGGAGTCACATGGAGAGACAGACTAACAAATGAGGAAGTGAAGGAGTGTTGTGGTGTGGATATGGAAGTGATAGGAAGCATTAGGAGTAACAGTTAAGGTGGTTTGGGCATGTGGAGAGGATGGAGAATGAAAGACTGACGAGGAGAATGTATGTGAGTGAGGTGAAGGGGGTGAGAGGGAGGGGGAGGCGGAGGATGAGATGGAGTGATGGAGAGGTACATGAGAGAGGGAGGTGTGAGTTGGGAGCGAGGTAGTGAAATGGCGGGGGACAGAGTGACATGGAGGCGATTTGTTTGTGGCCACCCCGTGCGGGATTGAGGCGTCTGGCAATAGATAGATAGATAGACTGCCGTAAACTTAGTTGCAAATCAATTGCAATAACAGTCAAGTACTAACCTTCTTGTTTCTTTTTCTTAAGTTTTGCTTCTTCACTCTCTTCCTCCTCCTCCTCTTCAGAAATCTCCATCTTGGCTGGTGTTGCTTCCTTTTCACTGACTGGGGGTGATGGATCATTAACTGCTTTTGCCTCAGCTTCATTCTCCATGCACAAAACATCAGCTTTACCGTCACTCATTTTCTGTTTGATTTTCTCTTCCTTCTCCATCTCTTTGCTTTTAGTTATACTGCTTGAATTTACATCATCATTCTTCTCTTCCACCACAATCTTCTTTTCCTCAACTTCCTTTTCGACTTCTTCCATCTCCTCATCCTCTCCATCTGCCTCTTCATTCTCCTCCTCCTCCTGAATTTTTTTTCTTTCTTTCTTTTTCTTCTGCTTGACTTTCAGGTTTCTTACCTGAAGTGCCATAATTTCATCTTCATCTGAACAATCTTGTAATTTCAGTCCCATAACATCTTCCACCAGCTTATCTTCATCATCTTCCCAGTCATCTTTTTTCCCTTTCTTCTTTTTATCCTTCTTTTTCTTATTTGTTTTCTGTAATGACATATCATTCAAGGCCTCTTCTTCACTATCAGGAGCAGCAGCTGCAAGTGTAATATCCTCTACCTCATCATCGCTCCAGTCATCTTTTCCTTTGCCTTTCTTCTTCTTTCCTTTTTTCGGCGGCCCAGCTTCACTTTTCTTATTAACTTGCTCTTCCTCATCACTCATGTCAGCTTTGTTTTTGTTTTTCTTATTTTTCTTCTTTTTATCATCCACATCAGCTACCGGAGTCTCCTCATCACTCACATCATGTTTGCCCTTACCTTTCTTCTTCTTGCCTTTCTTCTTTTCCTCCGATTCAGCCACACTGCTTTTGGGCGGCTCATCATCCTCACTCAGGTCATGCTTGCTCTTCCCTTTCTTTTTCTTATTCTTTTTCTGTACAGCTGTAATACTGTCATCACTCTCGGCTGCCGCAGGCACCCCAGCAACCTTCTCGTCTTGATCCGATCCCCAGTCGTCCTTACTCTTGCTCTTCTTCCCTTTCTTTGCTGGCATTCTTTATGTATACAAAGGCTCTCTAATTCAATAACAGCCACACGAGAGGGACAAAACTTGTGCCACAGCGGTTCACCACACACAACACCGCCACATGTGAGGCTGCCAAGTGAATGGCCTTCTCTCAGTCTCACAACGAAAACTACTGTCACTCACGAAACAGGCTGCCCACTGGATCACGGCGCAATGCAGTTCAACGTCGTTTTCGGAAATTCTTTTTACTCGGTTTCTATGCATTGTTTTTAAATTGACAGGACTTCTATTAATTTACTTCCCCTCTTCCACAGCCAGGACAGCCAGGCGTTTCCTTTCTTAAACATATGCTGCCAGGCGTTCTGAATAATAGCATGCCGAACTAATGTGTTAATCTCAAACACTATTTACATACAGGTAAGAGGTCCAAGTTTTATTAGGATGCACCAGTGGCGGATCCCGGGGGGGGGGCCCTTCAGTTATGAATGGCGCCCCTAAGGGTTGATTATTATCAAATATCAATGTCAGTAAAAATAATAAGCTTTACTACTACTACTAATAATAATAATAATTATTATTATTATTTTTATTACTGAAATACAGGAGTTAGGGGTAAGGGCTGCACACAACCCGGACCCCGGTGCAGACGACATCAGCACCCAATGCCCCCCAAGGACCACCGGGGGTCCGCCGCTGACTCTGAGCGGCCCGGGACAGGAATGGCACACCTGTATTTCTCCCCGACGCCCTTCTTACTCCCAACCAATGTCCCAGGAAGGTAGCAGTCGCCAGTGCCTAGTCTCCGGCCGGAAATCTACTCGCCAGGAAAGGGGTAGAGTTGTTTCTACAACTCCACGCAACGCCGCGGTACCGGCCATAGTCCATACCAGGAAAGGGGCAGAACCAGCCACAGTCCATTCCCTAGTTGCATCCCCGCTGCAGGGCCACGGCACGGGCCACAAGTCGTGTCGGTCAGGGAGGACAGGCCACAAGTCGTCCACTACCAGTAGTCGTTCCCCCTAGAGTAGTGCCGCAGCACCAGCCACAAGCCGTACTGGGTACGAGGCAAGACCGGCCATCGTCCGTCCCTCTGCTACTAGTGCTCCCTGCTCTATGGTACAGGCCACTAGCTGTACCAGAGTTATAGTCCCCTGTAGGACCACGACTCTGGGCACTAGCCGTGTCGAGCCAGAGGCAGAACAGGCCATAGTCCGCTGTTCTCCTACAGGAGATTCTCACTTCCCTTACGGAGACAGGATTGAGCAAGCTGTGTCTTGCGCTAGCCCTGAATTCCAACATGGCAGAGGAACCGCCGTGATGGCCACTAGCCATATGGGGAAGGCAGAGTTGGCCACAGTCCACTCCTCACCCTCTGTTCCCAGGATATCTCCTGATGGAGAAGTCCCTTGCTTGGCCCGCCCGGTTTCCTGTGGCCGGGCGGGACGCAGCCCGTCCCCTGCAGAGGGAGCGACTGGGGAGGACCCTTTCCCGGAACCTTGGCGAGGCCTTACCCGAGGCTTTAGTTCCCTTCAGCTCCGCCAGTGTGAGCAGCAGCCGAGGCGGAGCTCCAGCAGACATAGCAGTCGGCATTGGGCCCTGTTGACTACTCCCCCAGCCTGAGGTTCCCGTGAGGTGGCTCTGAGGGCGACGCCGCCCTCCAGCCATTGCTGCAGTCCAGTCACCCCGGGTTCCAGTACCCTGGGTTCTCAGACACCCCAGGAGCACCCCCGAACACCAGAGCTCGACCTACCTGCTGGTAGGACCTCTTTGGGTCCGTCCCAGACCAGGCGTCAGACCCGCCTCCTGGCCCTCTTCGGACCGAGCCCCTAGCCCCGCACCTGTATGTGGAGCCCTTTGAAGGCGTGTCTGTCTGTCCACCCTCCTGACAGAGGGATCAACCTTCGGTCCACCAGTGATAGTGAAGAAGACGGACTTTACCAGTGTGCGCCTCTTAGACCCAAATATATGTATACGGTCATATGTGTAATGCGAGTGATTCCTTACAGTGTGTTCTCATGATTAAGTGACCAGAAAAGCCCAGAGTATAAGACTGGACGAGCCCACCAGTGATCCTGGTCTATGGTATATCACGAACGGAGTTCCGTGTGCCCCCGCTTGTAAAATGTCACTCACTAACCCCCCCCCCCCTAGTGAATGAAACACCACAGTGACCAAACAGGAAACCTATATTGTATTGATCGTACCATCCCCTTGATTATTAATTATCTCCCTCCTCAGTGTAAAGGCATACCAGTGTTCGTAAAGCTACCCACACCGTGTCTTTTGGAAACGACACCTACAAAGTGATCGTGCCACCTCTTGTTTATTAATCCTCCCCCTCCCCAGTGTACAGGCATGTTAGTCACCGTGTGTCTAACCATCTCCGAGTGTTTCTCTAAAATACCGCAGTCTCCCTTCTCAGTGCGCTACAGCGCGGTCGGCTCCTTCCGTGATAGACCGCCGACCCGATTTGTATCTATCGACATAGTGTTAACGTAACTGAACCCTTGTATTAGTGCCGTCCAGTGCTATACTTGTTGTGCTACGTATTTGTGGGACGGTTTCTCGCCCTCAAATACGCAGGCTAAAGCGGGTCCCTATTCTAGACCGGGAGGTAACTCCTAAGAGTAGGACTGGACACAAAAACAAGGCAGTAAATATTACACATGTATTCTAGATATTTAACTGAGAACAACAATACATCACAGACATTACAATGGGTTGGCCGGGGGTAAGTGAACACTGTATACAATTGCTGTCTGTCACTATATCTTCTTGTTCAGGTATGGTACTATCAACCCGACACTCATGGTACATACAACATATTTATATCTCCGGACACAGGAATGATTTTACTACAATCTCTAAAACCCGTATAGCACTGGACGGCACTACATATATACTGTATATAATTTACGTTACACCTGTATTTCAGGTACCTGGTGGCTGGAAGTCTATCTCAGGTAGGGTTGCCTGTAAAGATCATTAGCAAGGGGAACTGTGGTATTTTAGTATGCCCGGGTTAACAACGTCGGGACAAAGGGCTGGGTGAATGTTTAACTGAACACAGGGGAGGGAGAGCGTAAACACCAACGCAAGGTACAACGACACAACAGGTATTTCCTGATTATCACCAAGACTGTTCAGGGCCGCGGGACTCTACCTTTAAGATATAGGTCAGGCCACGTTCTATCTCTCGGCACGTCCAATCTTATTCGGGGTTCCTGGTCACTTCACTTTGCGGATACACTGTAGGGGATCACTCGTAAGATATCTGTCGATGCACACTATAACCGAGTCTAAGGGCTCACACACATATATAGATAGTCCACTCACTGTTTTTTTTTTTTTATGCATGGAAGAAGGAACTAAAGGCCACGGGCCCGCACACTGCTCCTTCCAAGAAAAAGCAAAAACAGTACAAAAGAGAGCCAAATTCAAGATCCGTTCAATTCGAGGTGCCTGGACACACTGCGTTTGAAAGACTGGAGATCATAGGAAGTAGGAAATACAGACAGAGGAAGACAGTTCCAGAGTTGACCAGTTGCATTAATAAAAGACTGGGAGTAACGGTTAACTCTTGCATTAGAGAGTTGGACAGAAAAGGGATGAGAGTTTGTTGCTAGACGGGTACTACGTGCCCGTCGTAGAGGTGGAGGGATGCAAGCAGACAGTTCAGAGGAACAGTGACCATTGAAGTAGCGATAGAAGAGAGATAAAGATGCAACAGTGCGGCGAAGAGACAATGGTTGAAGGGAATCAGTAAGAGGAGGAGAGTTAATGAGACGAAAAGCCTTTGACTCCACCCTATTGAGAAGAGCTGCATGTGGGGAGCCTCCCCACACATGAGAGTTGTACTCCATACACGGGCGAATAAAACCCGTGTACAAGGTCAACAACTGTGCAGGGGTAAAGAAAGTATGGAATCAGCTTAGCACACCTAATCTCTTGGAAGCAGATTTCACAAGAGATGTAATATGTTCTTTCCAAGACAAATCCTGAGAGAATGAAACCCCAAGCATGTTCAGGGATGATGCAGGACATAATTGTTCATTATTAAACATTAGTGGGTAATCCTGAGGAAGATTTTGTCGGGTTGATATGTGTAAGAACTGAGTTTTTGATGCATTGAAAATAACAAGATTATTTTTGCCCCAATCAGAGATACGAGCCAAATCAGACATTAGGTGTGCCATAACCTCATCCCTTTTTTGTTGAAGTAACTGCTGAGATGGACGTTGCGGGAATCGAATGGAAAGGTGAAGGGTGGAATCATCAGCATATGAGTGGATAGGGTTAGATGTACAGCTTAGAAGGTCATTGATGAATAAAAGGAAGAGAGTAGGTGATAGGACAGAACCCTGAGGAACACCACTGTTGATAGGTCTAGGAGAGGAACGATGGCCTTCTACAACAGCGGCTATAGAACGACCAGAAAGGAAGCTAGAGATGAAGGCACAGATAGAAGGATAGAAACCGTAGGAGGGCAGTTTGGAAATTAAAGATTTATGCCAGACTAGATCGAAAGCCTTTGAGATGTCAAGTGCAATGACAAAGCTTTCGCCAAAGTCCCGAAAGGAGGATGACCAGGAGTCTGAAAGGTAGGTGAGAAGATCGCCAGTGAAGCGTCCCTGACGGAACCCATACTGATGATCAGAAAGAAGGTTGTGACAGGAAAGGTGCTTTAAAATTTTTCTGTTAAGAATTGACTCGAAAACTTTTGATACGCAGGATGTTAAAGCAATTGGACGATAGTTAGAGGGTTGGGAATGGTCACCCTTCTTTGAGACTGGCTGAATGAGAGCAAACTTCCAGCAAGAAGGAAAGGTACAAGTTGAGAGACAAAGGTGAAAGAGTTTACCTAGGCAGGGTGTAAGCACAGAAGCACAGTTTTTGAGGACAACAGGAGGGACTCCATCAGGACCGTATGCCTTTTTAGTATTGAGGCCAGTAATGGCAGAGAACACATCAGCTGAAGAAATTTTAATGTCAGACAATAGGAAGTCAGAGGGGGCAAGTGATGGAACAATAGCACCGGAATCGTCTAAGGTGGAATTGGAGGAGAAAGTCTGAGCAAAGAGATCTGCTTTATCAGTAGAAGAAATAGCTACAGAGCCATCAGAGTAGAAAAGAGGAGGGAAGGATGATGAGGTAAAGTTGTTAGAAAGGTTTTTGGCAAGGTGCCAGAAGGAGCGAGAAGAATTCGAGTTGGAGAGTTGGGAACATTTAGCATGGATGAAATTATTCTTAGCAGAGCAAAGAACAGACTTAGCACGATTCCGGGCAGAAATATATAAAAGGTGTGATTCAGGGGTGGGTTGGCTCCGGTATCTCTTATAGGCCCTCTCCTTGTTGCGGACAGCATTAGAACAAGCGTGATTAAACCAAGGCTTTCTTGCATTAGTCAGAGGATATGAGAAAGGAATGTATGCTTCCATGCCTGAGAGAATAACCTCCGTAACGCGCAAGGCACACTCAGATGGCTCCCGGCCATGGAAGCAATAATCATTCCATGGAAAATCAAAGAAGTACTGCCTGAGGGCCTCCCAATCTGCAGCTCCAAAGTGCCACAGGTGGCGTTTCTTTGGAGGGTCCACAGGCCGTACTGGAGCGATTGGACATGTTAAGGTAATAAGATTGTGATCGGAGGAGCCCAACGGAGAGAAAAGATGAACAGTGTAAGCAGAAGGATTAGTTGTTAGGAAAAGGTCAAGTATGTTGGAACTCTCTCCAAGGCGGTCAGGGATACGGGTAGGGTGCTGTACAAGCTGCTCTAGGTCATTAAGGATAGAAAAGATGTAGGCTTGTTCACCAGGTGAATCAGTTAAAGGAGAGGAGAGCCAAAGGTGGTGGTGAACATTGAAATCTCCTAGAATGGAGATTTCAGAGAAAGGAGAAATGGATAGAATGTGTTCCATCGTAGAAGTAAGATAGTCAAAGAATTTTTGATAGTCAGTAGAATTAGGAGATAAGTAAACAGCACAGATATATTTAGTCAGAGAATGACAGGAAAGCCGAAGCCAGAGAGCAGAGAATTCAGAAGAATCAAGTTCAGGAACACGAGAGCAAGATAGATCGTTGCGTACGTATACGCAACAGCCACCTTTGGCTTTGAAACGAGAATAGAGAAAGTAGGAGGATACAGAAAAGGGTTTGCTGTCAGTTGCCTCAGACAGCTGAGTCTCAGTGAGAAAGAGAAGGTGAGGTTTAGAGGAGAAGAGGTGGTGCTCAACAGCGTGAAAGTTAGAGGAAAGGCCGCGAATGTTACAGAAATGAAGAAGGAGTGAGTCAGACGGTGGTTCCAGGCAGCTCTTTGAGTCGTCGCCGGGAAAGGGGCGGATGGTGGGGGCATTTATGGTCCCCCCCCCGGGGACTCTGAGGCATGATTTTTGTGCGTCATTTTGAAAATTTTGAAAGGAAGTGTAGTGTGTAGCGTGTATGTAGTTTGATGTTGACAGTTAGAGAAACTTGTATTGGAGAGCATGCTGGTCTACTCTCTGTGTAACTGAGACACTGAAAAAGATCAGCATTGGTGGGATGATGAGGTTAAGAGAGCAGTGGAGGAAAAGAGGAAGAAGTTAAAGTGGTTAAAGGACAGGGGTTCTGCTGAAATAAGAACTGAATATTCTGAGAGCAAGAAGCATGTAAAGAGACTAGTAAAGAGGAGAAAGAAGGAGGTAAATGACGTTCTGGGAAGAAAAATGAATGCAAACTACTATGAAATTAAGAAATTATTCAGGAAAGAGGTTTGGAAACGTAGAAGTGAAAGCAGAAAGAAATGTGATGGTGTGAAGGATGTAGGTGGTAGATTGTTAACCCATGGGGATGAAGTAAGGACCAGATGGAAAGAATGTCTTGAAAGCCTGATGAATGGGAATAGAGAGAGCAGGGCAGCTATAAAAATGATTGGTTTTGGAGGTGCGCAGAGAAGGAATGCAGTGCCAGGAGACGTAACACTCACCCAGGTGAAGAGTGCTGTGAAGCGGCTGAAAATTGGGAGAGCAGCTGGGGTTGATGGATGTATTTGCGGAGATGATTAAGTGTAGCAGAGAGAGTGGAATGAAGTGCCTGTTGGAGATATGTAGAAGGCATGGACAAGTGAAACTGTGCCAGCAGAGTGGAAAAAGGCTGTGATTGTACCCCTGTACATAAATAAAGGTGAGTGAAGTGAGTGCAAGAATTACCATGGCATAAGTTTACTGAGTGTGGTAGGGAAGGTATATGGAAGAATTACTGCATTATAAAGAAAGTAAGAGAGATATTAAAAGTCCTACTGAGTGATGAACAGGGTAGCTTTAGGGGTGGCAGAAGGTGTGTGGTATCAAATATTTGCAGTGGGACAGATAGCAGAGATGGCTTGTGAGAAAGACCATAAGGTGTTTATGGCATTCATGGATCTGTAAAATGCATACAACAAAGTGGACAGAGAAGGATTGTGGAAGGCTCTGCACATGTACGGCATAGACGGTAAGCTGCCGTCAAGAGTTTTTATGATGGTAGTGAAGCATGAGTAAGGGTTAATGGGCATCTAGGTGAGGTGGCTTTACACTGAGTGACAAGCCAAATGGTTTCCTGTAAGCCAAGAAACCATTTACAACGCTGGGTGGTAACCATATAACCAAACCATACACGCTCCCCTTCTGTCAAGAAGTGGGTTCGTGGAGGGTTAGTGCTCCTTCCTGTAAAACAAAAAACTCAGTCAAATGGCCACTCCTTACGGGATTATGGCGTCTGGCAATAGATAGATATACAGACAAAATTTGTCTAAAATATCATCAAAATCGGTCTATCAATCTATCTATTGCCAGACGCCTCAATCCCACAAAGAGTGGCCACAAACAAATCGCCTCCATGTCGCTCTGTCCCCTGCCATTTCACTACCAAGCTCCCAACTCGCACCCCCCTCTCTCATGTACCTCTCCACTCCATCCCTCCATCTCATCCTCGGCCTCCCCCCCCTCCCCCCCTCCACCTCACTCACATACACTCTCCTCGTCAGTCTTTCACTCTCCATATGCCCAAACCACCTTAATGTGTTTCTCCTAACACTTCCTATCACATCCACATCCACAACACAACGCTCCTTCACTTCCTCATTTGTTAGTCTGTCTCTCCATGTGACTCCACATGCTCCTCTCACATACTTCAGTCCTTCCAACTGGGTCCAAGCTTCACTTCCATATGTCAAAGTTGGTATCACAATACTGTCATGTAACAACTTTTTCACTTCCATGTTCACTTTCATGTTTCTTATCACTGCTTTCAACGAGCCAGCAACCTTCCTTCCTTGCTGCACCCTTTCAAGCACTTCACCCTCCAGACTTCCATCCTTACTCATCACACTACCCAAGTACTTAAATGAACTCACATTCTCCATATCCTCCCCATCCAATCTCAATGTACATTCACTGGCTTCACTTCTCTCGAAGACCATCACTTTACTCTTCACTACATTCACCTTTAGATTCTGTTTCTTACACACTCTCCCAAACTCATCTACCCAGCCTTGCAGCTCCCCTTCATCTTCACTCAACATCACAGTATCATCTGCAAACAACAGTACAGGGAGTTTCCAAACACTGCCCTCTCTCACTAGGGCCGCTCCAACATCCAGTCCGACCTTGTATTTCTTTTATAACCCCATTCATGTAAAGATTGAACAACCATGGCGACATGACACATCCTTGATTCAATCCAACCTTCAAATGGAAAGATTCACTCAGTTTGCCATTCACACGCACTGCGCCTTAGCACCCACATACATATACTCTTCACTGACTTCAACAACTTCCCATCCACTCCATATATTCTTAATACTTTCCACAATCCTTGTCTATCCACCCTGTCATATGCTTTCTCCAAATCCGAGAAGGCTGCATACAACTTCTTTCCCTTCTCTAGAAACTTTTCCACTAAAGATCGAAGAATGAATATCTGGTCTACACAACCTCTTCCCTTCCTAAAAACCTCCCTGTTCTTCTCCAACTAATTCCTCTGTTACTTCCCTAACTCTGTCAATAAGTATTTTACCATTTACTTTTCCTATTACACTAAGTAGGCAAATGCTCCTATGATTACCACACACTTCTTTTTCCCCTTTTCCTTTGTACAAAGGAATAATTATACCTGACTTCCAATCCTCCGGGACTACCTTCCTCCCAGGCCAATCTGCACATCTTCCACATCAAAATTGGTAAAAAAAAAAAAATAATAATAATAATTGTTAAACTTGTGTTTGGCCATCGTTTGGCGGGGTATGGTGGTACAGTATTTCTACCCCCATTGCTAAGCCGGAGTATCGCATCTACGGGTATCCCTGTATAATGACAAATAACACACCTCATTCACTTTGAATCCTGGCTTCACTGATGATGAATACATACTGGTATGATAAGTGCACCTGCTAATACATGTATAATATTTATGTTATTCATAACAATACAGTATATACATATCTTTTTCTCTTTTGTGAGTGACTACCTGTCTTCTCTAGCAGTGGGCACAGTGCTTCCATGGGCCAGTCATCTCCCCTCAGTTCAGGCAGTGGTAATACTTTTGACTGATACCAGAGTCACACGAACAGCGCTGCCACTGATCACAAACATCACACTGTAGGGCTTGCTGACAAGGCCGAACCTCGGCTGAACAGACAACGCAAAGAAAGGCAGCCATGGTTACAATGCATTTTCTTTCATGGTATTGCTTCGAAAGTAACTTTGTGTTTCATGATGTCTCAAGACTCAAGACTGAAAATCAAACTGGGACCAGATTCACTGAAATCATTCAGTGAACTCCAGAAACACAAATTTCCTAAATGATTCACTAAAACTGTTCAGTGAATCTACCTGTTTAGCAACTCCAGAAATGCAAGTTTCCACAACGACTTTGGTGAGGGGCTGGAATGACCTGGGTGGTGGAGGCCGAAGTGACTGGGGCCGGAAAAACTTTAGGCCAGAGTGACCTGTTACCAAATAGGTTAGGTTAAATGTATGGGGGTCTGGGGGGCAAAGCCCCCCCCAGTTAGCTTTGGCTAAGTTAGATTACCATATATTACGTAAAGTTTGGTTAAATCGCTAAAGCTAGATAATGAGTTTATTATAATATGGTTGGAATCAGCACACCCATTTTGTAAATAATTACCCCCTCTGGGGGTAGGGTTTTTTTTTCAAGAATTCTCCCCCAGTATCCCTGCTTGTTGTAAGGGTTGGTGGTGGGTTAGTGCCCCAACACGTAAAACAACTAACTAAAAATATGAACAAGAAGCCTCGGACCAGGACTGACCAAAAGCTGACGAAAATGGACCAGACAGAGGACGTGGTAAAGATTGCAACATGGAAAGTAAGGGGTATGAATAATGAGGTGAGAGAGAGAGAGACTGCACAGGTGCTTGAGAGTGCGAAAGTGGATATATGTGAAATAACTGAAACTAAATGGCGAGGTGAGAGTGTGAGAGAATGGGAATATGGATGGGGTATATGCGCGGGAGTTGATGAGAATAAGAGGGCGAAAGAAGGAGTGTGTATTGCAGTGAGCAACAGATGGAAGGAGAATGTAAGAGAGTATGGATCAATTGGGTCAAGGATTGTGTGGGTAAAAGTGAAAGTTGGACTACAAATG
>JAGKTI010013943.1:10120-20168 GCA_018397915.1 Birgus latro
TCTTCGTACCTACGGACTACTTTACTCTACTACAGGAAAGGTCTCTGGTAATGAAGGGGTTAGTGAAAGCTGTGTCTAACTCCTCCAGCTCAGAGTCTCCTGAGATGAATAAAATCCTTGAAAAGTACCAAGAATAAAATAAGAACTACATCATCGGACTGCCGGGGTTGATTTCATTACTAAACACAAGGCTGAATTACCAGTATCATCGAATTTATAATACTGGTTGCATAAAAGTAATATTTTGGAATGCGACCCTGACACATAACTGAGGACTTACTGTATTAACCAAGAGCCTGTTATTTGATTCCCTGTTGCAGTGTCGTGTGCTAATTGTTCCTTCCCTTCTTGCTTGCAGGAACACATTCTAACAGCTCTCTTTGCGGTGCTTTACATAATAGCTAGCATTGTCCAGTTAATCAGCACTGTCACAAAACCGCGGCCACCAACACGGCTAAAACCATTCTACGTGTTGTCAGGGGTGAGTATACCTGCCCTAGCACCACCCCCTGTACAATCACCAGCAAAAGTTCGGTCACAGTCCCAAGCGGCTTTGTGTCCTGCTTCTATTCTTCTCATTCGTACCTGATTGTTGGAAGGTGTCTTACTTTCCACGTACTCTTTTGTCGTGTGATTGAAATTGCTCACGTGAAAATTATTAATGCAACACTTTCCATTACCACAGCTGGAAGGGAAGTGTTATCGAACTTTTGATCGTGATTGTACCCCTCGCCCTCAAACCCTCCCCTCGCTGCCCGCCGTGACCTAGGCTGCTGCGCTACTGACTGACTGACCTCTGGTTCCGCTGCTGTGGCTCTTTCAACCGTATTCTGATTGGCAATGGAGACTTCGTAGTGTATCTTCCTTAGTGGTTTATAATCCATTTCTCTTATGTGTTATCTATATCCGTTCAGTACAGTACAGACACAGTTTGCATCGACAACATATGAGAGAATTTTTAACCATTTTACTCTGATGATGTATTTTTCATTTTAGTTTTACAATTTCTGGACGATTTTATTCAGCTGAGAAACCTTTTGAACTGGAGGGGTTAAAAGCAGGCTCTCCCCTTTACCTTTAATAGCTGAGCACTATTCTTATCTCATTCAAATCGTCTGGAAATACCAAAAACTAATTAAAAATACATCACGAGTGAAAGGGTTAAGGCGTAATATGGAAAATAAATTGGTGAGGACGAGGCATCATGAAATCTCCTATGCCTACTGGAAATACGACCCTTGCACTCACTCGAAACCCCTTTTGCTTATGGCTGCTCTCTGGGTTTGGAGACACTTGCTAACTGTCCGACCCAGAGGTGAAAATTTAACTTCTAATGCAAGAAAATTGGTATGTATGAACCTGCCTCGAGATGATCAGCACCCGTTAATTTCTTTCTACCCCTCGAGTGTGTTGTTATGAGGGACCAAAGTTTTGTGGGACCAGATGACTTGGACGAAACCCTTATCCTTTCTGTTGCCGCTACGAAGGACGCATTTTTCTTTCAGGAGCTGCTCAATACTGCCATTACCACTCTGCTCTATCTCATTGCCGTCATTGTCCAGTTCTGCAGTATCGTCTTGGAACCGCAGAGAAACATCGCAGCAGGGGTAAGAAGGCTCCCTCCCCACCCCTCTCGAGTAACCCTCCTCTTCCTTTCCCAGACATTCCCTCTACTGACACTTCACCTTCCCATGGCCCCTAAACTACCACCAAATAACTAATTAACCCCTCCAGTTTGATGAAACCCTTTAAACTATATTCATGCTGCAGCCAAGGGATTTCACATGATTAGGAGTCTTTTCAAACTGGACCTGTAGATATGGCCTTCCTTAATTCCTTCATGACTGTGTGGCTCTCTTAACACGTCACTGGTCGAGAGGTAAATTTACGTTATTCCCGATCCATCCCCAGCTGGTTGGCAATGTACATCGTTCAATACTACACATTTTACGTCTTTCCAATGTGAGCGAAACTGTCGTGTCTGAACCTCCCACGCAGTTGGGCATTAATTCTGACTCATGCCACTCAGATACGACCACTACTCTTCTATCCCCCCTCTCTTCCTTCCCTTGGTTCTCTCTCTCTCTTTCTTCCAAAAGCATAAGATGCTTTGAGTAAAAAGCAGAATAGGTGAACATGAATAAAAATTAAACAGTGACAAAAAACTACAACCTTTTTTTTTTCTTTCAAAGAGCTGTTGTACATATTACAGAAAAGTAAGATGAAAATGGGAATCAGCAGCAACTTAATCACGAATCCCTGGGTAGTTTACATAAAACCACAACTGTCCAGTATCTGCAATGTAAAGCCATTTCTATGCACGATAAACGCAGAGGAAACTCTCACTGGAGGTTTCTGTATTGTGTAAGACAATTTTTCTTATAAAACCAACATCTCATTCTGAAAAGCGTCTATCCCACCAAATTACGATAAGCAGCTGACAAAGTACTGCTCGTCCAATTTCTCACTAAGCAGAAATAATACCGTTGTACCATCACCAAACAAAACCGAAATATAACTACTGCATACTAAAGTTCACATAGGCTAACTGCCTTGAAGTGACTGTAAACAGGTTGTGGCAGGTATGGCCCCAACACACCATACTTGGGAGACAGCACTCAGAGAGGGAATACCTCTGCCAACGCTAATAAAATTTATTATTTACTTGTATTTCTACATCCAGATCCTGATCCACCTCAAAAAATAATCAACACCTCCCTGACGCACTGCCCGCCTATCAGCCAGCTTTCACTGAAATCTGCTAACAACATTTTGAGGTATCTTGCACATAGACACAGGTGAATACACAACTTTCATTCAGCTTTGTTGGCGGAGGTAACAACAGCAACTATTACAACTACTGCTGTAATCCCTCTTTCCTACCAGACAAATGGTTTCACACAGTCAACTAATTTTACGCTTTTGCCTGTCCTGTTATGCTGTGTCAGAGAGTTCATACGTCAACCAACGCCAATAAAATCTATGATTTATTTCTGAGTTCGGATCTGGGCCCTCCTCAAAATATAACTGTCTCTTCCTAGACCCACTGCCCACCTATCCACCAAATTTTCTTGAAATCCGATAACAGCATCTTATGATTTCTTGTACACAAACAGACTAATGTGAAAACATAACCTCCGTCCAATTTTATTGGCACAGGTAACAAAGCCTGCCAAGATGGCAATTTGATGACCGTGAAGATTTAAATATCATATAGCCTACTTCCAGTGCTATGCAGTGGTCTTAAGGTTTGTCCTAATGCTTTCAGGGTTTTCGGAGATGTCTAGCTAAGAAAAAAAATGATGTCTCACCAAGTCAGGTAATCGTACTTAGGCTATGACCAGTGATGAGTTAAGATGAGTAAAATCGTCTGGCATGAATCAAGTAGAAAAGAAGTCACAAGGTTCAAGGAATTATATAGTGCGACTGAAATGGCTGTATTCTCATTACCATAGCAGACTTTACGATGCATCTTCATTAGCAGCTTATATTTCCATCTTAACACTTAACTTTATCTTGTGTGTTGTGCATATTTGTATAATACTGATACAGTTTCCATCAGTAATATACAAGAGATAGTGTGATGTACAAGATACGCTACAGAAGAGGCATTACGAAATTTCCAAAACCAACTGAAAATACTAGCCATAAGCAACCGAAATTAGCAGAGACAGAACCACACTCACATTTGACATACAACCGCCTCCACGTCTAAGTACTACAGTAGGGGGGGGGGGGGGGGTTCGAAGATTTCTGCGACTTATCCATCTGTTTATGTCTCATGTTTACTGTACACAACCTCTTTATAGACCAGAGTAGACGTAAGACGTAAGCATAAACACTCGGGCCACGTAAGACCCCAACACACCATCCTCTGTTGTACTTAGAAGTGGAGCCGACTGTAGCATCCACCTCGTAACATCACCTCCCACCTCCCTGAGAGTGCTTATGGTGGACTCAAATGACCGTGTGTACAATCAGGGACAAATTTGTGTTAATATTTCATCTCTTTTCACTTGGTGCTGGAGAGGGACGCTGTCACGGCACTGATACTACCAGGCGGCTCAACTGCCTGGTTATGATAATGTCCATCATCAACTTCCCTATCCCCCCAGAGGAGGAGGATGGACTGCAGACCGGGGCACTTTTACCTTCAGTTTACTGGGTTCACATTTCAGATGAACCTGAGGATACAACTACTACTTTTAATTCCCTTTGCTGGCTAATATTCCTTTGGTGAGAGATGCTTGGTATGTTTCAAGGCCCACAACTGATTTTCTTTGACACATCAGGGAGGATAGGAATTGTTATGCCCTGAATGTGAAACAAGCACTACAGCAGGCAAACGTTTGTCCCTGACTGTACCTAGACTGGACTGATTGTTACGCTGTTTCATCAGACTCTCCCGACTCCAGGCTAAAGGATATAACCCTATACTGACTTTATATGTTTAATGTTGTGTTTATTTCCTTCACACAGTTCCGTTGTGTTGGTTTTATCACAGGTAAGTAAACAACTTCACTGTATGTAATATTTTTGAATACAGATAAGAAACCTATTTACTATCACTTGCATCAGTGGAGTTTCCAAATGAAATGTACAGCTTAATTTATATTATACTTAACAATGGAGACAAACAGATCTGACATTTCCAGAGATGATATCATCAGAAATGCAGCCATTAGAAAAATTTAGGTTGATATGTGGAAAATTACTCTCAGTGCTGCATTTACTACACCCGAGAGAATTCGGCTCAGAGAATATACAAATCCTTTTCATTTCATCTGCTAATAAACATCACTTTTCGAATTAAGTGAAATGGCTGAACGAAGTGAAGGCAGCATTGACAGTATTTATATTTCAGTGTTTTCAAATATTGCAAAATTATGATGGCCGACTGGACTGGGCAAACTTAGGCTGCCTGGACGTTGCTACTCCTCACCCTGCCATTGGGTGGGAAAGGAGGTCCGGATGATGACGATGATGACAAAATTATTATTCTAATTACAGTTCAAGTGCTGAAGTTTTTTTTTTTTTTTCAGTTCTAATGACATCAGATTATATTTTAGATTTACTTCAAGTTATGTACCGGTACTTATTTCACCCTAGGCGATGTTTGAATAAATACATTGGGCTCTTTGAACATAAAATTACAGACTCAAGGCCATTTTATTAAAACTGCAAGAACGAAGGTTTTTGATGATAAGTTCTGAAGCACGTTATGAGATACAACATGCCTGACCTTCCTTTATCGTGGCTGACCTCATTCTGATGTCGGATACAGGTGGATCACATCTGACAACTACAAGCATTCCACATGTGACCGAAATTTAGGAGCTTCATTCGCCTTTCCTTGTAATTTTTAATATGTTCGATAGATTCCTTTACAATTAACTTACTTGGCCTTCAGCACCAGTGGTTCAACCTTCCTCAGCCATGTGCCGTTATTCAAGAAGCAGTGACTGTTGCTGTTCCCTCCTTTGACTTTTACATTATGAATTTCCCTGTCTAAAAGTCACTATGTATATGGTTCTCCAGCAATCCTGTATCTAAAACACAATGGACATCATGAATCTGCCAATCATGGAGTAACAGCATTATAAGATTTATAAAGTAACATTTATTTTTAACTGTTATAGTTAATGGTTACAGAGGACAATGTACTTGTAACTGATAATAATACATTACTTTCGCTATTAAATTTGCACTTCATTAATTCTGGCCTGTTCAAAACTGTGTTCATAGGTACTGCTGTCATTCAATCACTCTCACAAGATTCAGATAATGAAAATTTCTTGCAGTCAGTGGGTTACAATCTAGATCATGTTGCTGCTCCTTTTTACTGTAACTGCATTTGGATTATGGATAATGTAGACATAAATATATATCAAATCGGTGAAGCAGGCTGCCTCAGACACCCAAGTAATAGTAAGAACGACCAAGAGTGACAGAAACTAGGGCTGAACACAGTAAAAATGGATCCCATGTCCAGCATCACGAGTGCTTTTCTGCTGTCAAGGTTTTACATGGTGTACATGCTTTAGTAAAATAACATTAATAAAAAACTGAACCGACACTGGATGACTAATTTTTATAGACACGACATTTTCAAAATGGAGGAAAACAAGATTTTAAGATTAAATGGTTAAAGTCAATCTATGAGCGCTTTATACATAAACAACGTTTCTAAACGAAGTTTTTTGCATGAATAGTTTAAAAGTGAATTTTAATCGATAATAGACCAGATAAGATTTTCAGTGTTAACGAAACCGACAGGCACGATACTGATGTCACTTGATTAAAAATTGATACATGAATAAAATAAACAACTTTCCTCTTGTTAATATTTTTGAAAACAAGTAAATTGAAACTTCTAGTGAACAGCAACATTGCAAGTATGTTACAACTGTGAGCCATAGCTTCATACCCTTCAATCTTACCCATGGATGAAAGAACGTTGAGACCAAGATTACACACCAAACAAAAACTTATTGTTAACTGTTCGAAGCACTTCCAGACTACATAAGTAACAGCGCCCTTACAAACTGTTCTTGGTGTAACGAAATGAAGCTCTGAACTACTGCCCATCAATTCTAGGCTACTGTTCTTTAAAAAATAATTTCCTCTTATAAGACGCCCAGAAAGAAACAATGGCATTATAGGACTCTGTTGGAACTACTACATTGATCAGAGTAAAAAACGTATTAAAAATTATATGTTCTGGTTGGATTTAAATGCTCATGTGCAGTTTTAAAGAATGTACCTATCATGCTCATTTTAATTTAAAGTAATGATTTTTTCGTGTTAAAAAGCCAGAATAATTAAATATTCTAATGAATAAACAATTACCAATATGACTACATCTGCCACTCAGTCTTCTCACTCCCTACTGCAGACCATCTTGCTAGACCCCCAGGTTAAGAGGAGACACCATAAGGCCCATTACACAAGCCTGCCCTGGTGATAACCCTTGTCAAAGAAGGGAGCCATCTGCCTTTATTACATAAGAATGGCTTAAATACAACTAATATATCTAATATTAGAGTCAGAAATGCTGTTTGGTGTGGCATTGTTACTGTAAATTAAAGTGCTGAATGAAAAATATGCGCCCTGTATCGAAACTAAATATTTTTACACTAAAAACTCTTTCACATGAAAAGTTAGTAACTGTTATCACTGTTTCGGCTTCAACAGAGAAAGGCGAAACATGTGATGCTTACTGTTCATGTGCCCAGCGTTCATGACAGTAAGCAGAAAAAGAGAAAAATAAAGGACAACAGGTATGATGAGAAATCTTTTGAAATTTGCTTATTACAATGCTGACAAACCTTGGCAATAAAATATCGAGTTAGTGATTTTAAATCCTGTATGAGGGAACAGTATCATATCACTGAGCAGGCATTTCAAATGAATTGTTAAAAAAAAATCAAATAATTACGCAACTTCTCCAAGAAGGTCAAACTGTTCCTTCATTCAGCCTAACAAAATATCACACTGATTGGCTGATAACATAAAAATTGCACTTCATGGACACCATACTACTGAACAACAGGTCTTCGTTTGGTGTGAATCGCTAGCGACCATTTCCTCTCTGCCAGGCATAAGATAGAAGAGGGTGAGCTGAAACTGTGGCTCATAACTGTACACATTACCCTCATCCCCTGCCACTTACTACGTGTTTGTTCCCCTCCCCTTTGACTTAACAGACTGTCACCTGGGAGGCTGTACCACAAAAGCTGGAAATCACTGCTCTCCACGCTAGTAACTGAACATTATTAAGCATCTTTTACCCTTTAAGGGATAAGAATTAACCATAATTGAATAAAATCACCTGGCAGCAGTCACATCAGCATCGAAGCGAGGCCACGTCCTAAAATTAAGATGGTTTATAAAAGATTATTTGTGTGTGTGTGTGTGGGGGGGGTTACAGTAAAAGAATCAATCCTTATCACATAAAATTTTCTGACCTGTGTGCATCTTGCAGGTATTCGGTGTCTTCAACATGATTGCCTATGCTATCGGTTCCTTCTACCTGTACCGCGACTGGAAGGACTCTCACCCACACTCCTCCTTCTCTGGCTCTGTCCTCAAGCGCAATCCCTAAACGAGCATCCATCGGCCTCACCAAGCCTCACCCGCACACCAGCCAGCCCGTCCACCTCACCCACCATCTTCACCCGAACCACAAGAAGGATACGTGAGAAACTTCGGGATAATAATGGAAGTTTTGGATGACATGAGTACGATTTCATGCGAGGAACTGGATGGTATATGGAAGTTTTCGAAATGAGAGCAAATTTACACGGTGAAAACCTGGATGATGCGGAAGATTTTGCATGACCTGACAGCAAATGACACGGGAAACACTTGGACGAAGCTGAAGTTCTGGATGTACAGCAAATTACACGGGAGAAAAACAGATATGATACGGAGAAATAATGGAGTGATTTTGCGTGTTCTTAGAAGGATAGGGGATAAGCTGATGTTACCAGGTACGCATTAGAATTGTTTGGGTTGTTAATTTGGAAGATAAAGGATGATCATACTACACGATAATATTTAACTGATACAGAATGGAGGGCCTTAAGGATACACTGGGGAAATCTTACTCCTAAGGCACATAAGAACTTAAGAAAAGAAATTCTATGTTTTTCCCGCAACTTATTCTGTCATTATCTATCCTGAATCCCTTCGATCTAGAGTGTCATCTACATACGGCACAACCCCTAAACATCAGATTATTTATATGCCTTAGAGACTGAAATTAATGCTACATCTGCGCCTATTATTGTCGCTAATTTCTAGGCAGGTGTTAGCGCTTCAGTGTGATAAAGGAACAAGTATGACTTCGGAATTATTATTATTATTCTTATATTGTTACTACCCATGAGACGGACGTAATTTTTCCGTATCATACATGGTTAATATCCTCAAGGGGCGACCGTGGAGCTTTAATATTGATCTCTAAGTGTATATTTTAGCATGGTGTAGTTACGCTCATGCTCCTTCTCATCTAAAGTCACATGGTTCCACGTCTAGCTCCGTAAATGCTCCCGGGTAATTGCTGGAAATGAACAGAGCAGCTGAGTAGTTACCAGAAGTGCCTCATCCCGTATAAAGTGAATATTGTTTTGCTTGTCTCACCCCAAGCACAGTACAACTCTATGAGGAAGCCATATCCTCTTGTTTTCATGTATTGCCCGAAACTTCTGAAAAAAAAAGCTTCCATTTTTTTTTGTAACATTTTGCTTATATACGCGATGTTCATTAACAATCACTAGTCGAAACAAAGATTTTTTTTCTGTATAATATTTAGCCTCAAAGTACGCAATGCTATGATACATACCATTTCTTTTTTATAATACTTAGCCTCAAATTTCTATTGCTAAAAGATCTATAAATCTGTACTAATATAGAGCCTCAAAGTTTATATTGCTAAAAGATCTATAAATTTGTACTAATATAGAGCCACTATATTGGAAGACGAGAGTTACTATATATGGATCACAAAGAGTATGAGAATAGAGCCCATGAAGGTGACCTGTATATTATAGGTAACAGGGGCGTGAAAAAGGATTACTAGAAATAACTTTAGCATGTAGTCAAGTTGTTATGAATTCTTTTAGGCTTTAATGTATAGTTAACATAATATTATCAAGAATCAATAACTTAATTCTATCTGTTAGTGTTAAGTATTTCTCAAGCACTCAGTCACAATTACTCCTAAAGTTCACAAATCAAGCTTTTTGTCATCTCACTCATCAATCACCACCAGGATCCGGATTCACGAACGCACTTACGATCATTTCTCCTCTCGTAACTCTGATTTTGATTTCTAGGGAGAACAAGAGACGTGGAAAATTACTCTTATTTCCTTCTTCCCACAAAAAACATACTCCACAAGATTATTTTCCTCTGGTAGTAGAGATCTGTGCTTGTAGGAGGAACATTATACATAGGAGGACGCTACTCTCACCTCTCCTTGCCCTTCTTACACACACACACACACACACACACACACACACACACACACACACACACAAACAAA
>JAGKTI010013945.1:0-22327 GCA_018397915.1 Birgus latro
AGAACTAGGAGTAGAGGCTGTGAGAAGAATACGGGTAAGTCTACGTTTAATCGTGGTTTTGCTGGGAGAATCACTTTTTTCCCTACACTTCGAATGGGGGAAACTTCTCTGCACCTACCTAAAACTATGATCTTCTCTGCACTTAAGTAAAATTGTGAACTTCTCTGCACTTCCTTACATCTGTGAACTTCTCTGCACATGGACAAATCAGTGAACGTATCTGCACTTCCGTAAAACTTTGAACTACTCTGTACTTGGGTAAATCAATAAATTTCACTGTACTGACGTATATCTGTGAACTTCTCTGCATTTGAGTATGTCCGTGGACTTCTAAAACCTACATAAATCTGTGAGTTTTGTTCTTACGTAAATCTCAGACTATATATATGCTACACAATACTTACAACGGATACAGTAGCTGACTCTCTAGTAGATGTTGCTCTAGTGTGTTTGTTTACGTGGCAGTTTCACGGTATAAAATGAACTAGCAAAACTCAAGTCACAGTTATCAGATCACGGTATACGAGATTTCTGGTACACAAATGTTGTCTATTGATATATGTGCCTACTTATAATATCTGTAGTACCATCATTGCTTGTAATATACTTTAGTTGCATACCGGCGTGTAATGATGATGATGCTGATGTAGGTAACTATGATGGAAATTAGTCCAGGCTAGCAAAGCAGATGAAACTGTGACGCTCTTGACAGTGATAAGGAGGCTTTTTTATGCTGAGAGAAAGGGAGGGAGGTCCTTCCATTTCCTCATACCAGTGCAGTGGGGTTTATTAGGCCCCGGTATGGTTCTGTGACCTGAATTACCTGAATTACCTGTACCTCGTGTCATTTGCTGAAAGAAATTACAACTACAATTTTAATTACTTTTTTTTTTTCAGAGTTACCTACTTGCAGTGGAGCTTGAACCCACCCTCACCCATGCACACGTCAACCTTGGAGCCCTCTACCACACCATGGTCAGTGTCCCCTTTGTTTCATTATATTCTGGTTACCTCTAAACGACTTTATTCAGCCCGAGAAGGACTCCTCTGACTAAATTTCCGGACACAGAAAGGTCACTTGCACGTTTCCCTCACCAGATTAATTTTGTACATGTGTCTGATTAACCACAGCAACCCCAGGAAGTCATATTTCATTCTTTCTACAACCAGACAATACTGTTTAGCTTAAGGACCCCCTCTTGTAGTAAAGGGGTTACAAAAGGCTGTATCTGACCCCTCCAGCACGAAAAATCTCTCGCAAACTAAATAAAATCGTCATACGCCAAGACTTAAATATTCTCAGTCTGGAGGTGTCACTCTTCTTATGTTTGTTGTTGGTGTTGGACATAGGCGGCCCTTTACACCTTTTTTCTCACTAGTTTATGTTTGTGTAAGGCTGGTTGATTGTCTGTTGTTCAATATCTAGCAAAAACAATCTCTAGCACCTCTACCGCTCCAGTTTCTTTCTAGTTATGGATGATTAGCACTTTTAATTAGATATTGGGCATGGAAAGCTCTCTCGTGCCTATACAATATCAGTCTCTTTTGTGGTATGGCTGTTTAGTATTCTTTACCTAGACATTGAGCATAGGAAGCTGTCTAGCATTTCTTCCTTACTATTTTAGTTTTGTGTTTGGACAAGAATCAGATACAGGTCCAGTGTTTATTAAGCCACACCCGAAAGCCAGGTGTAGTCACAGTAGGGGTTCCAGCCAAGAAGTAACATTATAAACAGCTGTATAGTGTCAGAGTTAGATGTCACAAGAATGATGTTAGCGTATAGAGTATATCAAGTTACAGAAAACCAGGTACAGAGAAAGGCCACTCGTACAGTCATTTATAGAGACAGGCACATTGCTCTATAGGTTTTTCATTTTAACTTGGCCGAGATATTCGTCCTCTTGTAACTTATTTTACGTAGCTCAGTGGCAAAAACATCCACGTAAATAATCCATTACGACATGTGGAAATATTGGGTGGGAGAGAGACACAGGTTAGAACTTGAATTCTTTACTTTCCCATACTTTTGGGCTACACTCCATCGTCAGTGTAGCCCAAAACGTAAAAGAGAAAGAATTCAAGCCCTAACCTGTCTCTCTCTCACCCAACAAAAGCCACAATCCTCTCCACAGTACTTCTTCATGTCCAGCACCGTATTCTAGTGTTGATCTGTTGTTAGAACTCAATATTCAAGGTGAAGTTACGTCAGTTTGAGGCAAGTTAGAGTTAAAAAAGTATTGCAGAAGTGTAGTCAGTTACGAAGCCACAAACAACACACTAACCTGGGCATGTCATTTGGCAGGGTGACTATGGAAGGGCCTGGAGACACTACCTAACGGCGCATGGCCAGGAGCCCGCCAACACCCTACTGCTGGAGAACATGGAGAAGCTTAGGAGGGTCCAGCACCTTCACCTCCAGCCTCCCGAACCTCCACCCCTGCCCCCTCGCTGCCTCCACCTCGCCTCGCCCGCACACCACCCCTAAAGGAATCGTACAACAACTCTGTCCATCGTCCTCCTCATCCAGATATAACTAGGTGTGACAAGGATCCCCACATATGTTTGTAGATATATAGACAGACAGATAGATAGATAAATAGATAGATAGATTGATTGGTTGAATGACTGATTGGTTGGATGGATAGTTGGTTGGCTGGTTGATTAATAGTTATATAGATAAGTCATGACAAAGGCTTCACTGCTTCTCTGTTTTGGCAGTTAAGGAAATAGTCTGCACCCACATGTGTTTTGAGTTATTTGCTAATATAAAAGACAGTACTGTAAGAATTGGAATTAAGAACTCTGAGGTTATAAATGATGAGTGATTGGATTTATGACTCTTTTCAGTGGGCAATTTTGATGTGTTTTGTCTTATGGTATTCGTTTTACTTATGAATCCTACACAGCCAAAGTATTAATGGGAAGTTGATATAGGATGGGTCAGAGAGAGGGACGCCTTCCCGTGGTGGCAGTGATGTAACAGGGGGAATTCACTGCCCAGTTATACAAATGTCCCTCATCTCCCTCCCGATCCCCCTAAAGGAGGATAGTGGAATGCCGGAGAAAGGCAACTTCAGCCTGAGTCCACTGGGTTCACATTACAGACAATCCTGGAGCAGCAACAACTACTTCTAAGGGGTGTGGTGGTGACGATTATGATTTTTTTCTTAATGCTCTTCATGTTCCCTTGTCCAGCTAGTGAGTGAATGAGTGAGTGAGTAAATGAGTGGGTAGGTGAGTGAGAGAGTGAGTGGTACAATTGACAGGGAGCTTAATGATAGATCCATTTATACCTACTTATCCTGGACACAGTTGACAGCAAATCACTCTCACATTTCGTCTCTCACATTCGTGCAACTTTAAGCACCATCACTATATTTAACACTCCATTATACTACTTACCATTTTCCAACAAAGCCTCTTAAACCATAACACTGTCCCTTTCAGTTCCTATATAGTTCTTTCACCTTAACTTGGCCCTGATTTCCGTCCTTCTGCATCTTATTCCCCGTAGCTTAGTTTCAGAGAAAGAATTAGGGCTGTTACGGCTCTACATACAACCTTTCCCCTCATTATTCTAGTGTTAATCTATTGCTACACCATTCAAAATAGAGATGGCAGTTTTTAGGCCTTGTTAAAGTCAAAAGAGTATAGCTGTATTCTTTCCTAAACCCACAATTACATTCTATAAATACCCCTACTGTTTCCAACTAGTAGTGCACATATTGAACATTCTCAAAAAAAAATAAAAAAATAATAAAAAGCAGTGAATATAGTACCCATGTAGGGGGATGTGAATGAGTGAGAAAGGTGGCGTCCAGTACTTCATTTTGTTGGCGTGTAAAAATACAGACGGTGTCATAGGTTGATGGTACTTGGGAATAGAGCTACGCCCGGTGAAATGGACTGGCTAATAGGACACACACACACACACACACACACAGTTTAGCTCAAAGTACGCTGCAGCAAGGAAAATAAAACTAGGTAATTAAACTATCTACCCTATGCTCCCTTATAAATGCATTCAGCCGAAATGAAAGATAAGTTGAAGAAGAAAAACATTTAGGGTGGCCTATTCGTACTTGTTTTTTGGGGAGGGAGTACGCCGGCTTCCCCTCAGAGCAACTTTTGCCATCTTTCAATTCTGTTCTGTATCTGCCTGTATAGAAACCAATATTCACTCATGTTCATTTGGTGCTGTCCACAGATGGTGAGCACGAGCGCCTGACTCTCCCGCCTCTACCAACACTGCTGCCAACACCACTGCTGCCAACAACACAGGTCAGACCTTACTGTCCTGAACTCACAGTAAAATTAATATGTTCAGTCCTGCGATGTACTTTGCAATAATCAGGCTAACACCAGACGATTTTGTTCTGCTTAGGCGAGATACATTGGGTTAAAAGGGTTAAGGTTACTAGAGGCGTTGGGAGAGTGGGACGTTGTTCAAGCCTGAGATTAGTTGTGAAGAGAGGGAAGAAGAGGGAGAGAGGTGTGTGTATCCACTCCTATACATGTCCCCACGTTGAGCAGTTGTAGTGGGGGACAGCGCCCAGGGATTGTGCGTCGGCTGCCTGATAGGCTGGGAGATCCATGTAAACTGTGCCACTGTGTGTGAAACCGCTGCCTGTACTTCTGTTAACTGGTGTCATCACCAGCCAGCATCTCCTGGAGTCCGCTGAGGCCATAATGAATTACGGAACAGCTCAAATGGAGAGCCACACCTTTGGATTGTGCACAGACAAGTAAAACCATTTACTTTTCAGTTGTTATTTTTTCGTTAAAAGAATTCTGCTGTGGTTATTTATACAATGGTCTCTCCGGATGTTGCTGGAATACAATATTTCATTCATGTTAATCATTTCAGGTGTGAGTCCAAAGATGCTGCGCGAGAGGAGTGGCGGGCATCCCATATTCTGTCCTGCAGTCCACATCCACGACACATCACCACCACTAACACTGCTACTGCTGCTGCTGCTGCTGCTCTCTCTCCTCACACATCCGCTCTGGCCGGGATGTGCAGGTGAGATGATCAGGACCCCTACTATCTTCTTCTTCTTCCTCTTCTTCTTCTTCTTCTTTTTGTGGCCCCATGCTCATGTGGACGTGAACCAAGTGGACTGAAGGCTGAAGTTGCCCATTTTCCTGCAGTCCACCATCCTCTTTTCAGGGGATGGGGAAGGAAATGAGGGAAGTCAGTTGTCTGGTTAGATCTTTGCCACCGCGTGAAGGCGTCCATATCCAGGCCCCTACCATGATGTTCTTATCTTTGTTTTTGTGTTCAGCCTTAACTCCTTTGACCTTTCATTATTATTATTATCATTATTATTATTATTATTATTGCTGCTGTTGGTGGTGGTGGTGGTGGTGGCTGTGGTGGTGGTGGTGGTGGTGGTGGTGGCAGTAGTAGTAGTAGTAGTAGTAGTAGTAGTAGTGGTAGTAGTAGAAGTTCCAGATGGTTTTTCTCAGCTTAGGGAAGGCGTCAGGTATTCAAGGGATAACCGGAAGGTGTATCCAACCCCTCCAGTTCAGGAAATCCCCCTCTGCTGAATAAAATCGTCGGGTAATGTCAAGAATGCGATAAAATGTGCCAAAATGTGTCGTTTTACTCGAAGGGAAAAAATTCACTACAGTAGGCTCTGTTTAACTTGGCCTAGAGTTTCGTCCATTTGTAGCTTATTTCACACAGCTCAGTGGCAGAAAAAAGACAATATTACCGATCTGCAATCTTTCCATAGCACTTCTTCATGACTTGCTTCACAATCTAGTGTTCATCTACTGTTGCAATTCAGTATTCAAGGTGAAGTGATGACAGTTTTAAGCCAAGTTTGAGTAGAAAGCGTAAATTTGCGGAGACAGCATGAAGACCGTCGACTTCCTCCATCAACCAATTTATATATGGTGTTCAGCGAGTTATTTAAAAAGCATCAGGAGGTTTCTATAGGGTTAATTCTGAATAATAAAATGCTATATCAACAAGGGTCCAATTCTTAACTGTTACGGGGCTACAATTACTGATGACCTAATGGGCAGAAAATATGGTCTCCCTGTTGAGAATTGGGTCCATAGGTTCACTTCCTCATAATTAGCGCTAAAACATCCTGAAATTACTCATGAATCCCGCAGGACACGCTACACGCCCACCTCGTTCATGCTTTGGCCTCTATTGTTAACCATACCGTAAAAGCCTCAAGGATGCTGTGTCTTTTCTCATCTCTCTTACTGTCTGCCGTTCTTCCACCACTGCCAGCTCTTTCCTCCACAGTTCCGTCAGCTCTCTTCACCCATGTTGCTAGAGGTCCTTCTGTTTTAGCGTCATCGGTTATCTCACGTTTCTACAACTTTTTATCCTTTCTCTACCTGCAGTCCTGTCCTCACCCTTCTCATTTATCTACCTGCATTCTGTACACATCCTTTCGTTTTTCATCTACCCGCATTCTGTCCACACCCTTCCTTAATTTACGAGTATCTACCTGCATTCTGTCCACACAATTTTCGCATAGAATTTACCTGTCGTCTGTCCACATGCCCACTTCACCTCACTGTCTCTCTCTCTCCTACACTGCATTCCCTCTACTCCTCCTTTCACACCATAACTTTCACAACCTTACTCTCTCTACTACAGCTTCTCTCCCCACAGATAGTCAAGATGCAGATGCTGTTCCACGTACAAGGACTTCCACTCAAACGAGGCTGGTGCTCCTCAGTCCTTATGTAACGACTGAATAAAGCATACGGGTATAGAGCGTTTTTTATTGAATGAAGGGCTACACACTATTTCACCAAATTAATGATATCTGGGGCAGGTGGTCATGTGCAGTTTGCTATAAGTGTGGAGTGTCTGTGATAAGTGGAGGCATAAGAGATGCAGTGGTGTTAGAGGTAGGCCGCAAAGCAATGATAATTATGCCATGAGGACGGCCATTTAGTGCCCAGGGCCGACGCATGCATGTATGTTGGAGCCTTTACAAACAAACGAACGAACGAAATCTATCATTCAGCCAATCTATCTATCTATCTGTCTGTTTGTCTGTCTGTCTCTGTACCTGTCTTCTTGTCTCTGTCTGTTTCTGTCTACTTATTCTGTCTGTCTATTAATATCCAAACGCCTCAATCCAGGAAGGGGTGGCCATAAACAAATCACCTCCATGGCACCCTATTTTCTACCATCAGGCTGCCCTCTCTCCAACTGGCACCCCCCATCTCTCATATATCTCTCCACCCCATCCCTGCATCTCATCCTCGGTCTCCTCCTCCTCCCCCTCCATACATTAATACTCTCACGAAACTTGTACTTTTCTTATGCTTGTATTCTGTTCACATCGACTTGGACTAAAATTGCGGTTTCACTATGTTGAATGTTGAGTAATAGCAGTAGTAGTAGTGATAGCAATAATAGTAGTAGTGATAGCAATAATAGTAGTAGTGATAGCAATAATAGTAGTAGTAGTAGTGGTAATAGTAGTAGCGGTAGTGAGGATCGAACCAACGCCGGTAAGTACGTGGTTACAGCAGCTTAACGACTGAACTATCCAGCTCTGTGGTGGTGGTCGTGGTTTTGGTTCTGGTGGTAGAGGTAGTAGTAGTAGAAGTAGTAGTAGTGGTGGTGGTGGTGGTAGTAGTAGTAGTGGTAGTAGTAGAAGTAGTAGTAGTAGTAGTGGTAGTAGTAGTGGTAGTAGTAGTAGTAGTGGTAGTAGTAGCAGTAGTGGTAGTAGTAGTAGTAGTGGTAGTAGTAGTAGTGGTGGCAGTAGTAGTAATAGTAGTAGTAGTGGTAGTAGTAGTAGTGTTGGTGGTGGTAGTATTAATAGTAGTAGCAGTTGTTGTTGTTGTTGTTGTAGCAGTAGTTGTAGTAATAGTACTAGTAGTAGCAGTAGTACTAGTAGTAATTGTAGTAGTAGTAGCAGTAATAGTGGTACTCTCAATCCCAGGTTCATCTGACAATGAACCCGGTGGACTGCAGGCTGAAGTTGCCCTATTCCTGCAGCCTACCCTCCTTCTTTCTCGGGGGATATGGAGAGAGTTGAGGGATGTTTGTATAACCAGGCAGTCGACTCCCTCGGTTATATCTGTACCACCACATGAAGGCATCCCTCTCTAGCACCATACTGACCTGTGAGAAGACAGTAAGACAAGAACGGAGAGATAAGAGATGAGACAGACAGACAGACAGAGACAGAAAGAATGAGAGAGAGAGAGAGAGATTGACTAAATGACTGCTATATCACTGATGGACACTAGCACTCCAAGTGGCTTCACCAACACTGAGGTAAGGCACTGGACATATTGCTTGTATACAACGTGTCAGCCATAACTCCTCAAAGATCAGTAGTATCATTAAGTACGCAGCCACCCTTGCTCGAAACATGTGATCAACAGGATGAAACGAAGCACCGGGTTAGAGCTACTGCAGTATGAAGCGAAGCACCGGGTCAAAGCTACTGCAGTATGAAACGAAGCACCGGGTTAGAGCTACTGCAGTATGAAACGAAGCACCGGGTTAGAGCTATTGCAGTATGAAACGAAGCACTGGGTTAGAGCTATTGCAGTATGAAACGAAGCACCGGATTAGAGCTACTGCAGTATGAAACGAAGCACCGGGTCAAAGCTACTGCAGTATGAAACGAAGCATCGGATTAGAGCTACTGCAGTATGAAACGAAGCACCGGGTTAGAGCTACTGCAGTATGAAGCGAAGCACCGGGTTAGAGCTACTGCAGTATCCGAGTCTGAACGTTTGATGCACCTCTGAGCCTCGTTCCCTTTTGACAGTCACATGTCTGGGGCAAATGTGGCTGCACCCCAAAGACAAAATACTATCTGAAAATCTGCTCGAAAAGTGTGAAAGGTCTGAAATACTTAATGAAATACTTAATGAAATACTTAAAGAAATACTATAGATACCGAGAGCAAACCCTCCTTACTAAAATCTCATGGTAAGTGATGGTGCCATAATTTAATTTAATATGTCAACGTTCAGTATTTATATAATTACTCTTTGCACAGAAGAAAAAAAAATGAGTTTTTGGTATTCAGTAGTTTTACCGCAACTGCCTGTTTCAGGAAAATAGTCGGTTAATTAAATTCTAAGTGACTCAAGAAGAGGCCATCGACAAAATGTTTGGGAATCCAGTATCTGAGTGGAGCGTTGAATTATTTCTTTGCTTTTTCTCGTATATGTGAACGACACTTAAATTTTGTTCATCCCCGCCTCTTTGTACTATCGTTTACTAATGGTATTTGGTAACTACGTTACTGAAAACAACACAGTTAATGCAATCCCATTTTATCTTTTTTTCTTTTTATTTTGTACTAAAAGGGGGAGTTATTTTAAATATAAAAATTGGAGTTGATTGTTCGAGCTAGTAAGTCCACCGATTCAGAAGCTTCAAATCCATGGAGACACTTTCAGATCATTCGTGTTTATGATTGATGATTCATATTATTATAATCTAACTGCTCGTGACAGAAATCTTATATCAGCAGTGTATTAAACATTCTCCAATAAAATGAAATATCCATGACAGTATGACCATCACTTACAGGTTGCCGAAATGTTTATGAAATAAGTAGAGGCATACTGTGGCCCACATTGCTTCGTGGCTTTGGGGTTTTCGAAACACTTTTTCCTTAGCGATTTACTAGACACGTTAAACCTTAGTATCCTCTTGTGAAGTTTATAAATACAAGCTACGTCGATATTAGTTTAATAACAAAATCACTGAAAAAATCATATTCTTTTCTTTTACATACATTTTTCAAAATATTTTTTATCCATCCATCCATCATCCAATCCTACGTTGCCCCATGAGAAGCGTAGGAGCTCGGCGCTAAGCAGATTGGTACTGACATTTAATATGAGAGTGACCAGCCTTACTCATCCCTGAGTGACATTACGTGAGCAGTAAACCCCAGCCACCCCTTGGATATAAGCCTTCACCCGCTTAATCCAATTGGAGCGCCTTTATTACCCACTAAACCACCAGATGCCATAATTTGGTTATACGGTTACCACCCAGCATAGTAAATGGTTTCCTGGTGTACAGGAAACCATTTGGCTTGTCACTCAGTGTAGACTCTGCAGAGTCACCCACAGACAGAAGGAAGAGGAAAGAATGAAGGAAAGAAAGACAGAAGAGGGAGTGTAAAGTCACCCCTAGGCAGAAGGACGAGGAAAGAATGAAGGAAAGAAAGACAGAAGAGGATGGAAGGAAAGAAGGATGGAGGAGAGGAAAGGGCAGACACCCGAGAGCAGCTACACTTACCACATTTTTTAAAGTTCCCTAAAATAATCTCCCACCCACCCTGCCTAGTTCCCACCCACCCACCAACCCACCCCATCCAATGTTATTGGCAGCTCTTGGTTGTGCCCTCACTAGTGAGGTGTCCAGCATGGCAGCACCTGGCAGCACCAGTGGGGCACATAAGCTCCCCCACCACGACAAGGTGGCTGCCACGGGGGAGATTTTTTTTGCTTTTTAAGATATACAGATAAAGATAAGAAAAGATTAAAGGTACGGTTGACAGAAGCCTCGCTTCTCACTCCTTGGCAGCCTTACCCTCTTCGTGTGGGGTGGCGGTAGAGGGTGGGGCGGAACATTTTTTTTTCCTTTGCCGCAGGCGGGCACGGACATCATCCATAGTTGGGGGTGGCTGTGACAAGCGCCCGGCGAGATACTTTACCAAAGCGGCCCCTGCATCAACGGCGTCCAGGCTCCGGCCGCGTGTACTCCAAAATCTGAGAATCATTATTCGTAACCAAAGCTCTTGTCCCGTCAGATCGTCTGTGGCACTGGCGGGAGCAGGTGAGCAGACTACGAGGTGGGGTGCTTGTCTGCCGGGTTCTGGAGCCTGAGTAAGCCTTTCAGGTGGAGCTGTGAGGGGTTTAAGCGGCTTACTGAGGGGTCTGGGTACAGGTGGAGCTGTGAGGGGTCTGGGTACAGGTGGAGCTGTGAGGGGTTTAAGCGGCTTACTGAGGGGTCTGGGAACAGGTGTGATGGGTTTAACTGCCTGCGCAAAGGTTTTGGGTGAAGCTGAGACGGGTTTAATCAGCTGACCTAAGGGTTTCGCTGGAGGTGGGGCAGAACAGTTTTTTAATCTTGTCTTTCGGAGGGCGTGATAATCCTGCAAACCGGTGGCCGGCTGTGCCAGACACCGGGCAAGATACTTCACCAGTGCCGCTCCCGCATCCACGTCGTCCAGGTTCCGGCCATGGACTCTCCAGAATCTTCGTATTACTATCCTCAGCCACAGATTTTGCCCTGTTGGATCGGCTGTTGCGGTAGGGGGAGGAGCTGAGGCAGCGAGGGGGTGTTGTTCAGGAGATTTTCTGAGATGTTTGGCCGAGGGTGTGCGGGGCTTAGCTGGCACAGTTTCGGGCGAGGGTGTGCGGGGCTTAGCTGGCACAGTTTTGGGCGAGGGTGTGCGGGGCTTAGCTGGCACAGTTTCAGGCGAGGGTGTGCGGGGCGTAGCTGGCACAGTTTCAGGCGAGGGTGTGAGGGTCTTAGCTGGCACAGTTTTGGGCGAGGGTGTGCGGGGCGTAGCGGGCACAGCTTCGGGCGAGGGTGTGCGGGGCTTAGCTGGCACAGTTTCGGGCGAGGGTGTGCGGGGTGAGACATGCTGGGGCGGTGTGTGGGGCTGTGGCGTCACGGTCTGGGCTGAGGGCAGGACTGGCTGGTTCGAGTGGTCTTCGGTCTGGGGTAATCCCTCGGGTTTATACTCGACAGGGAAGTCCAGTGGAACGGTTGCATCACTGATACATTTTTCTAGGGTTTTATTTCCACATTTGATTTTGAACTAGATGGTGTTCGTTCTCAGGTAAAATGTTTGTGGTTTAACAAACGCGAACACCAGTTGCGCCTGTCCAGCGGAGGTAACACTGGTATACCATGCCTGGCTTTGAAGCCCGTCCAGTGGGAGGGAATGAACTGTCTTAAACTTCTTTTGCCACGGCAATCGCCGACAACTTTGTTTTTCTTTTATTTTTAACAGGGTGGGAAGAACCCACTTCTTCCCTGCCTCCAGTGTAATCCGAGCGACGCGTATTTCCGGCATTTGTGTCCAGGTTTGATAACTGTGTATGTGAGGATGCTGGCGCGGCGAAAACCTCGCACGCGGTCTGCTGTGCTGACCAAACTATTACCAGTAAACAGCACCCTGCAGAAAAGGTACGAATGTTTTTACTGCTGTGTCCCCACCTGCCGCGGCGACGTCTGTTCACCAACTGATGCCAGCGAGGCTGCGACGCTGGCTTTATAGGACTAATAAGCGTTCTAAATACAGCCCGGGAATATTTCCCATTCATGTACTAAACACCGCCCGTGATCTAGTTAATCGCCAAACAAAATCTAAACACAGCCCGGGATTGCCTGGTTGAAATTCACGATCCTAAACACAGCCCGGAATTATTTGGTTAATCGCCACAAATCCTAAACACAGCCCGGTTTCATCTGGTTAATCGCCACAAATCCTAATCAACCTGGGATTATTAGCGTAATCGACACACCATTTCTAAATACCCCCAGAGATTGTTTGTTTAATCGCCACAGAAACTGTAAATATATCGCGAGATTTCTAAAGCCAGGCGGGTGAAGGCTAGTGGTGTTTTGGTTCTGCTCGTTATCACATGGATTCCCCCCAAACAAAAATATTAGCACACATTTCGACTGAGGTGCAGAGTAATAGCCTGAGAATTATCATATAACGCAGAAATATCGTCAAAATAGAGTTTATGCAGGTAATGCGTCGCTGTGCCTTAGTGCGGTGTGTACTAAAACAGCAGCCAGTGAGTCAGTGACAGTTCCAGCCAGTGGGTTTCGTGTTGTAACCCAGATCAGTTTGGCAGGTCGGTATAATGTGCACAAATATTAGCTCAGGTTCGGTATCCGGAACATAACTGGCCGAAACAGCACTAACTTTGTTCACCCGGAACTAAAATAACGGGCGGAACAGAAATCCCGCTACACGGGTTATATTCGTGAGTAGAGTCAGGGTTTACTTTAAGCGGCATAAATACCGTACCATATCACTTCCTTTTCCCTGGCTGTTTTCTGTAAGTTTTCTAATCAGCTTCATTACATCAACTGACTTTTTACTTTATTTTCCTCGTTTTATCCAGGTTTGGTTTCCCGACGCGTTTCTTTCTCAAGCGTTATGGAGACACAATAAAATTAACTCATATCTACCAAAGTCAATTTTCACTAGACAGACCAAACTTAAGCTGATCTAAAATATGGAAATTTTCAAAAAATAACCATACCAAAAATAACCACAACTAAGGCAACCTGAAAATTTACCAACCCGGCCCAACCTTAACATTACTTTACCTAATCTAACCTTCAGAAACCTAAACCCGATTTAACGTGAGCTACCCAAAACTAACAGTCTAACCTAACCCAGCCATACCTGAGTCAGCCCAAACAGACAAGCAAATGGCTCTCTGTACATCCAGGTGCTAAATACAGCATAAACAGCAACGTTGATATATATTCCAGAAATGAGCCGTCACTAATATCACAATCATACAAATACACTAAAGATTTTGGGATCTTGTGTAAGGCTATAAAATGCTATTTGTTCACTCTTGAAATCTACAGTTTTCAAAAGCATAATGATGAAAATTATCACATGTTTTCACCTTTCTGTTATCTTGGTAACTGTACGGTTTTGTTTAAGCATCTGACAGACATTACTAGTTCACATCCTACTGAAATCATTTGTATTCCATATTAATCTTTTATGCTTTAATGTGGTGGACTATTGCTTGGTGAGTTTGTTTTACTGTTGTTATCAGGCAAATTTAATTTAAAACCAATCAAGCATAACGAAACCATGTACCCAAACCTAACAGTGCCGTAGCTTCCAGGAAGTGTCCGCTGTTACGGTCCAGAAATAACTCGAGTCAGTAAAACAAAACATGGATCAAAACATCACTACCTACTGTATCTATAGTCAGACGCCATAATTCCGTAGGGGGTCCCGTTTGTCTCTGAGTTAGTGGTTTTACTTGTTGACACGTAGGGAACACGTGTGAGTTGGTTTTATGGTTACCACCCAGATTTGTAAATGGTTTCCTGGCTTGTCAATGTAAAGCCACCTGAAAAGGAAAGAAGAGTGATGTAAAGTGACAGAAAAAATGGGAGAAATAGGAAGAGTGGAAGACAGATATAATAAAAGAGTGATAAAGGTAGGCAACACTACATCAAGTGAGTGGATGATGGTCACCACCACCTGCCTTTCACCATTTGTTGGTGGGAGCTCCCCTGCACTTGTCGATAAAATAAACTAATATCTACCGAAAATGCCTGGCGCACCTATTTCAAAGCTAATCTAACATAACGAAACTATGTACCCAGACCTAACCAAACATAACCATACCTAACCTTACCTGAAAATCTAATAACCTAGCTTAGCCTTAAAATGTAAAAACATCGTACCTAAACCTAAACTTTAATTAACACCATGAACGAAAACTAACTCAGTATAATCTAACCTAACTTACGCTAGCTTTTAAAAACCCGCAGGAATGGAAAATCAAATTATTTTCAGTTGGTGTGAGTTGTTGATTTAGTACAGAATAAACAGCAAACTTTCTATTCCTGAAAAGACCGTTCACTAATACCACAGTTATGTAAATAACACTAATTCGAGTGATAATTCAATTCAGTAACAAAACCAAGCCAACCAAACAGCATTCAGGCAATAGTGAAGATCCCTACGGTCAACAAGAATGGTAATTATCAACAACAGACTGATTTATCTTGTACATATTGCAAGAACGCAGTTTTCCTCTCATCCGTTAAGTCTTCTTTGTGGTCAGAAGAGAGAAAAATATCTTGCAAACGTCAGTGTTACGATGGTGTCTCAAGAATCTGACTTTTCACAGCACTTTTGTTAGACAACGCTGTCAGTGTACAACGACCATCAACATGCCACAAGTTAACCTTCAGTGTCTCTGTTTCTTTACCACAGATCACTCACAGATGCATACTGTCATAAACCACAGTACCGTAGACACCACTGCTTACCTTGATGGCTTCCATTCGTCATCGATAGCGGTAAAGCTTCAAGGTAAAGCAAGCATACACAGCTTACTCAACCGCAGTGTTTACTTGAGAGGTCTGTAGAAGTCACGTTCGAAAATGAACTTAATTTGAATATTACGAACCATAGTGAAGAAAAATATTACATTTGATCTGTGGCAAAGAAGCAGAGATATTATTGTTAATTTGTGGCGCATGTAGACGGTTGTTGAACACCAGTGGTTCCCAACCTTCCCCCTTTTCCAACCACGTTCTCACCTGTGGACCCCTACAACACAATAGGTCGAGCTAGCAAAAGTGATAGCAGCTATTTCTGCAACAAATACATACATTCACACGTCACACGCCATGCACTGTAATGCTGCTTAAACTGCATGTGTGAAAACAGGAGACATGCAGTTCAGCACACATTTTTTTTTTAATGTAAAAGTATACAGAACCACTACTGACCCCTTGAAATTCTTCCATGGGATCCCTTGGGGTCCATGAACTCCCGGTCGGGAACCACTGCTGTACACTGACAGCGTTGTTGTTGTGAAAAGTCAGATTCTTGAGACATCATTATAGCACTAGTGTTCGCAAGATACTTTTCTCTCTCTCTTCTGACCACAAAGAAGACTTAACGGATGAGAGGATGACTGCATTCTTGCAATATGTACAAGATATATCAGGCTCTTGCTGATAAATTACCATAGTTGTTGACCGTAGGGACCTTCACTACTGCCTCAATGCTGTTTGGTTTACTTGGTCTTGCTACTGAACTGAATTATTTACCATTCGATTTAGTGTTGTTTACATGACTGTGATATTAGTGAAGGCTATTGTCAGACGTAGAACTTTTGCTGTTTGTACTGTACTAAATCAACAACTAAAAAAAAAAAAACAATTTGGTTTTCCATTTCCTTGGGCTTCTATAAGCTAGCGTAAGTTAGGTTAGATTATACTGAGTTTGTTTTGGTTAATTATACGCCTATGATATTATATTTAGAAGTATTAGCGTCTCGGATGGGTCAGTGTGAAGGTACGTGTGGAGAAGTGTGCCCATCAGGTGTAGTCAGGATTCCGTGGGCTTGGATGGTGAAGGAATGGGTGTGTGGCCCGTTCTGATTGGCTGTGATGCTGATTTGGTCCCCCACTGTCCTATCCTTTCCTCACCCTATCTCACTTCACCTGGATATGACTGAGACACGTGATGATGATGATGATTGATGGTTAACTGATGATGATGAATGTTGATGTCTGATTGCTGGCTGAATGATTGATTGATGATGATTGATAATGATCGTGATAAAGAAAATTATGATGATGATGTCGATAATGATAATGGTGGTGATTTAGGTTAACGAGATGCCACTTCAGTAATCACTTCCCTGGCCTGTCACACAACACCTGGGCATTGTAAATCTGTATACATAAAAGAACCGCGTTGTTTGTTTGTTTGTCCTTCTGTCACGCCCAATCCAAGGGACAGAGACCCCCAGAGCCATATATATGCTGAATCAGGGTGACCCAAGGATGGTTTTAGGGGGGTCAAAATTCAGATCTGGATCATTTGAGGTCACCATTTGAGTGTTCGCCTTTGTGGCCCGGGCAATGCCGGGTATCCCTGTGGCCCAATTTTTGGCCTGGAGACTCACATGACCTCCATTTCGGATATAGGCTATGTAAGGTTGACCTCCGAGGTCATTTGAGGTCACCGGTAACAGTAAACAAGTGTGCACAAATACTGTGCGTTAGACTGTGAAAACTGAAATAGAAAGTTCCTGGACCTCTTATAATCCCTCTTCCAAAGCATAAGAGGCACATGGTCTTTGTGGAGTACAAAGAAAGACTGAACTGAACAAACAGGATTAGAATGTTGTCTTTTTGGCCCGGGCAACGCCGGGTACCCCTGCTAGTAATTAGATAAAGGTAAGAAGCAGGTGACATTTTCTACAGGTAGGCTTGGATTACATCATGGCAAAGATAATGCCATGCTAAATATATAACTACCTATCTATCTAACTAAATCAACTAAGAAGAGGTGTTAAGGTAGCCAGCAAGTAACAGGGTGGGTGTAGATAACAAACAGCCACAGTTTCCAGGTGATAAAAAATAACCTTTATTTATGGCCTCAATTTCCAAAACATAATAATTAATAATAATAATAATAATAATAATAATCAAACATATGGGACGTGGCTGGAGTGAAGCACCTTGTGTGTGAAAATCCTTAGGGTGCGACTGACTGACAGGGCCGCTCCTACAAACAGCCTCAGCCTGTACCGACCGAGCCACAGGAGGAAGGGTAAAAATAGGCTCAGATCAGACCGATTGGGTAGAGACTGACTGGGAGTGCGTGACCTCTGCCAAGATGGTCTGACCTCCCTAATTCACTGAAGGTTGCGTCTTCTCTGGCCCGTATACTCGTCGGCTAAGGAAGCTCCGTAACACCTTTTCCTTAGCGATTTGTTTTGATTATTACATCTTACTGTCCTGTTTTGTGTCATAAAAATCCTTCAAACATCGCCAGACTCTGCATAAATAATGTACAAGGGGATATTAACCAGCCATGTACAATAATGAATCGCTAAGGAAGAGGCGTTAGGGAGGTTTAATTTTCCTTTTTTGTGACAGCATATAGGAGCGATGCTGTCCGTCAGTCTCTCGCTAAGGATTTTCGGAAACGGCAATTCGCTGCTGTAGAGATTAACGAAGTACCGTATTAGGGCACTGAGCTCCTGCAACTGTACTATACCTGTCTATATATCTATCTGTCCATCCATCTACCTATACCTACATCTGCATCTGTCTATCTACCTCTATATTTATCTATCCATCTACCTCCAACTATCTACATTTATCTCTCTCTACATTTATCTCTCTCTATATATCTACTCATATTGAACATAGAAGCTTAAGCGCGTTAATCTCATCACTAAAATAAAACTTCTTCTTTTTATCTTTGCAACTACCGGACGCTTATAATAATTTTGGAAAAGCCCTCTAATAATAATAGATGTAACAATTTTGCTCTCAATTACAAAAGTTTTCCCTAAGCGTAATACCATTTTCTTTAGACGCCAAATCAATCTTAGAAAATGGAAAAAGTAGATGGATAACTTCAATATTTTGGGGGTATTTCTTTTCTTGTATATTTTCTGCTTTATAATATCTCATATAATCTTGTTCAATTGGCTTTGCGTTATATTTTTATGCAGCAATTTTTCTATCATGTTTTGGGTATGTTGTTTCTACCATACTTGTCTTTTGTTATACATCACCGCTATATGTATTTCTGTGTTTGCTATTTTACTGTGATATGTTTATTTTGCTATAATTTCAGGACAGGAGATTTCTGCAGTTAGTCTAGCTGTTTTTATACATTAGTCTCGTATAAATATCCTGCTAACTTTTTGAAATATATTTCCTCTTTTTTTTTTTTTTTTGTCTGCTATACATATTCCGCTACATTTTCCCGTATTTTTTTTTTTTCCTTTGCTTCCTTTTACAAAGGATATTTTTCTTATTTTTTTCCCTTCCCACTGGCTAATTGACCCTTATTTACTCATTTTCTTAGTTTCTCGACATATTTCATCACGCCCACCTTACAATCTTATATCTTACTCATTTCACGTTATATTTTGTATGTGTATATCGTATATAATATCTTGTTTCTAATATATACAATTTGTTTACTTATATTTCCTCCTTTACGTCTTACGAATATTGTTTCTCTCATATTCGATTATTTACCTGTATATCCTTGTCATATTTCCTTTCCAAATATATTGTTAATGCCATAAGCCTTTGTTCCATATTGTTCCACACCTCGTCAACCTAAGGACTCTTCTTTCATGGCCTTACTACTCCCATACCCTTTTTGCTCTAACTTGCCCTAAAATTGCCATCTCTCCATCTAAACAGCCGAGTTGTGACAGCAGAGTTGAAATACGATGCTAGTCACAAAGAAGTGCTGTGGAGAGGATAGAGCCGTAGTGTTGTCTTATTCTGCCACTGAGCTACGTGAAATGAGCTGCCAAAGGACGATAATCTGGGCCAAGTTAAGGTGAAAGGAGTATAGATTAAACCCAGCCAAGGAGAAATTGTTTGGAAAAGAAGGGTGACGTAATCTCCAATAATCACATCAACACTATAGTTTTTTCATCTTCACTTGGCCCAGATTTTTCGTTGTTTCGCATCTTTTTTCACGCAACTCCATGGCAGCATAAGACAATACTGCGGCTCTATATGCGTTCCGTAGCACCTCTTCGTGACTAGCATCATATTCTAGCATTACTCCATCGTTACAACTGAGCATTCGAGACAGAAGATAATTTTAGGCCAATTTAAGAGTAAAAAGCGTTCTCCTAGGCTGAAAGAGAGAGAGAGAGAGAGAGAGAGAGAGAGAGAGAGAGAGAGAGAGAGAGGTAATAATTATTGCTAAGGCGACCACCACCATATATAGCCTTTCGGTTCACATTTTTTTTTAATTTGCTTTACTGATATATTGAGCTTGTCCTCCCCCATCATACCTGTTACTATGGCAACTACCGCTGAAGGCGTCTCAGTTGATTTTATTTTTTATTTTTTTTTTCTTAGTCCTTGACCGTTTGATGTATTGAACTAGTCTATTTTTATTTTCTGGTTTGCACCCCCCACCCTCAACAAACAAAAAAAAAAAAAGCTTTTTACTAAGGTGGCTATCAATGGTTAGAGCCTTTTATTTCACCCTCCCCCCCCTTCCATGTTTTTTCTAATTTATTTATTGTGCTAGGGATTTTTTTTATCCATTCCCTCCACCCCCTCGAAAAAAAAAAAAATTACTGCGGAGGCTACATTGGATACAGTCAAGGTCGTGTACACAGAGGGGGGAGGGGGGGCGAGGTCTAACCCACCCTCTGAAAAGAATGAAAAATCTGAATGAAAATAACACTAAAAAGGCAACTCATTAAATTAACTAAATCCTGATAAGAATGTTATGAGACAGAAAATAATAGAAAAAAGGGTTAAAATTCTCTACAAAATAGAATAAAGAACGAATTAAGAAGTTTGACGAAAGTCCTGGAATGTTTTGTTACTGAAGAGAATAAATGGAAGGTCATGGAAGGCTATGGGGAAAAAATGGAAGGTTAAAGAACGTATTGGAAATTACTAGACTGTTCAATAAGGGTATATAAACGGTACTTGTGTGCAGAGTGCGTTTGTTCACGGTCAGAAATCAGCGAGAGAAGAAGTGTTGTCTGTTGCTTTTCCTGTGTTTTTCAGGGAAAGACATGAATTAAACGACACAACTCTTTGTTTCACTTCCAAGATTGTGTAGAGTTCAGTATGTAAATTACCCTGAGTTTGTACCCTTTCAGTACTTTAGTCAGTTGCAGTACCTAAGTTTACAGTATTGCGTTACTTAGTATAGTGAGTAATTAAGACGCTCCAGTCAGATCGAGCCTATGCAGGCTTACATCCATGGGGTGGTTGGGGTTTATTGCTCACGTAATGCTACTCAGGGATGAGTGAGACTGGTCGCTCTCATCTTCAATGTCAGGACCAGCCTGCCTAACCCCGGCTCCTACTCTCCTGATGGGGCAACACAAGATTAGATGAATGAGTGAATGAAATAAAGTAAATAAAGTAGGTTATGAAAAATAGTGTTTATTTTTAACCCCCCCCTTTCAAAAATCCTGCTAACGGCCCTGCTCAGATTCCTATGATTGACTGTTAGCTGGATAAAAACGTCTAGTCATGACCTGGAATAGAATACTAGAGTTACCCCTGCCATGAGAGGGTCTCCATACCATCTAGTGGCTGTAAAAGTAGTTGGACAAAGTTTCTAGGCTTGGTAGGTGTTGCTGCTCGCTTCTGTCAGGCAGAGGGCGTCTGACGATGGGTGAGGGACGGTGTGTTAGCTTCTTTCTGAGGTAAGTGTTGGATCTTTTTTGTTTTCTGGCATTAAAGTAACTAAATTAGGACAAAAGGATATCTTATTGACAGCCAGGAAGTGTTACAGGACAAAGAAATAGTAGGAATAAGACAAATAGACGTAATTTTGATGAGATAAAGGGGAGTGAGTGAGAGGGAGTTGGGGGCCGTGAAGTATCTCAGTCCTGGCCTCTAAGCACAAGTGAATTAGCGGTGTGAGTATCGTCCTTTATTTCCGATCAGACTGGTGGACTAGGCTTGTTTCCTCCTTGTCCCTGTCCACCCAGCAGTACAGATCGGGACCTGGATGTAAACATAAAGGCGAATCGTATTTCAGGGGAAGATGATTGGAAAAGTTGTAACTTATTTTTGTCCCGAAATTACCTGCACACACACACACACACACACACGCACACACACAGGCAAGAGATAGAGTGAGAGGATGAGGTACACAGAGAACAAGATATCCATTGTGCTGGGACGAAACAGGCTAACAACCAATGGATCAGAGTGGAGTAAGGTGAGAGGGGTCTTTATCATGTCGTGGTGGGTCACAGGCTGATGATGATGATGATTATGATGATGATGGTGGTGATAATGATGAAAGTGATGATGATGATGATAGCAATGGTGAAACTCCTGTATCAACTAACTCGGCTGAGATTATGGTGATTGTGATGATGGTTGTGGTGAAATTTTGCCCTTGCTGAAGCAGTGATGATGATGATGATGGTAATGGTGTTGTTGATGATGAGGCAACTGTGCAAGCTTTACAATAAGATCAAATAAGTTATTAAAATAATGGCAGAGATGATGATGATGATGAATGAAATGATGATGATGATGATTACTGTGTTGATGATGATGATTGTGGTGATGATGATGATGATGATTGTGACGATGATGATGATGATGATGATGTACTACCTTTTCAACATAATTTGAATGATGATGATGCTGGTACTACTGGAGATGATGATGATGATGAAAACGACAGTGAAGACGACGAAAGTGATGATGATGATGGTGACGACGATGATGATGATGATGATGACTGCGACGACGATGATGGCGGCAGCGATCTTCAAAATCATTGGCTAAGTCACCTCTTCCTTCCTTCCTTTCGTTTCGCTTCAAACGTCACAGTAATTCCCACACACTCAAACTGTTTATAATTTAAGAGTACAAATGGGGACAGGAGTATCGCCCTTCTCCTTTGCCTTATAATTATCCAACTTAATATTCTGAAAAGGTTACTGGGTTACGTAGATGATGGTGATGATGATGATGATGATTTTTGTCGGCAGATGGAGGGACGGAACAGCAAGGCATCATCAGTCAAGCATCCACGGTTCCACATCCATCCATCCATCCAACCATCCATCTCGCCAT
>JAGKTI010013946.1:5835-22327 GCA_018397915.1 Birgus latro
GATTACCGCCAGCGCAGCGCGGCTGGGAGCAGGAACGACCTACATGTTCAACTTCCCAGCGCCCCTCTTGTGCTCAGGTGAGGGCCCGGAAAGGTAGCAGTCGCCGGCACCTTGTCTCCGGCCGGAGCACAGCTCTGCAGGTAAGGGGTGGAGTTTACAACTCCACACAACGCCGCGGTACTGACAATTGTCGTACCGGGTACGGGGCAGAATTGGCCATTGTCCGTTCCCCAGCTGTCTCCCCGCCACAGGGTCGCGACACGGACGCGTGTCGGTCAGTCTCCTGTAGGCGTTCCCCCAAGAGCGGCACCGCGGTACCGGCCACAGGCCGTACTGGGCATGAGGCAGGATTGGCCATAGTCCGTCCCTCAGCTGCTAGTGACCAAAGCTCGTTGACACAGGCCATAGCCGTCCCTCAGCTGCTAGTGACCAAAGCTCGTTGACACAGGCCATAGCCGTCCCAGAGCTCACCTCCTCGGCGTTAGCCACGAGCCACGCCAAGCCTAACACAGTGCAGGCCACAAGCCGCCAGGGAAATAGGCCCAACACAGTGCCAGCCACAAGCCGCCAGGAAAGTAGACCCAACACAGTGCAGGCCACAAGCTGCCAGGAAACCAGGTCTAACACAGTGCAGGCCACAAGCCGCCAGGGAAGTAGACCCGACACAGTGCAGGCCACAAGCCGCCAGGAAACCAGGTCTAACACAGTGCAGGCCACAAGCCGCCAGAAAAGTGTACCCAACACAGTGTAGGCCACAAGCCGCCAGGAAAGTGGACCCAACACAGTGCAGGCCACAAGCCGCCAGGAAACCATCTCTCCCTGTGCCCTCTCGGCGTCAACCACGAGCCACGCCAGACCCAACACAGTGCAGGCCACAAGCCGCCAGGAAATCAGGTCTAACACAGTGCAGGCCACAAGCCGCCAGGAAACTATCTCTCCCTGTGCCCTCTCAGCGTTGGCCACGAGTCACGCCAGGCCAAATACAGTGCAGGCCACAAGCCGCCAGGAAACCAGACCTAGTGCAGTGCAGCCCACAAGCTGCCAGGCAGCTATCCCCACGGTCACGCAGGCGTTGGCCATGAGTCACGCTTGGCCCAGTACAGAGCAGGCCACAAGCCGCCAGGAAACTACCCTCCCCGTAACCCATCAGGCGTTGACCACGAGTCACGTCGGGTCGGGAGCAGAGCTGGCCATAGTCCGCTCCTCTCCTACGGGAGCACCAGCAGTCGGAGAAGACCCTACACCCGAGACGTGGCAGAGTCTCACCCAGGACCTGGGTTCCCTACAGCTCCACCAGGGTGACCAGCTGCCAGACCAGAGCCCCCGCAGACCTCACAGCCGACGACGGGCCACATCCACCACTCCCCTGGGCCGAGCTTCCCGTGAGGCGTCCCTGACGGCGCCGCCGCCCTCGAGCCGTTGCCACAGCCCAGCCGCCCCGGGTTCCAGTCCCCTGGGTCACCTGCTGCCCCAGGAGTTGCCCTGCACACCAGGGCGCGACCTACCGGTGGGCGAGGTCTCCCAACGACGCTCCCAGATCCGATGTCAGGCCCGGCTCCTAGCCCTCTTCGGGCCGAGCCCTTAGCCCCACAGCCACGTGTGGGACCCTGCCCAGGAGCACGCCACTCTGCCCCTGTTTCCCTCCTGACGGAGGAATCGCCCTGGGCCCATCAGTGTCACCCAAGTGAGTGAACTATCTATATATATGTGTGTGTACCCTTAAGCTCAGTTCTAGTGTGCATCCACAGGTATCTTACGAGTGATTCCCTACAGTGTATCCTCAAGTGAAGTGACCAGGAACCAAGAATAAGATTGGACGTGCCAATAGATAGAACGTGGCCGGACCTATATTGAAAGGTAGAGTACTGCCGCCCTAGACAGCCTCAGTGATAACCTAGACATGCCCCTTTTGTGTCTTTGTGCCTTGCGCCAGTGTTTACGTTCCCCCTCCCCTGTGTTCAGTTAAACTTGCATCAGCCACTTGTCTCAGCCGCGTGGCTAACCCGGGCATACCAAATACCACAGTCCCCCCCTGTTAAATACCTTTACGGGCAACCCTACCTGTGATAGACTTCCGGCCGCCAGTTACCTGAAGTACAGGTATAACGTAAGATATACATGTATACAGTGCCGTCCAGTGCTATACGGGTTTTAAAGATTGTGTCAAAACCATTCCTGTGTCCGAAGATATAAATGTGTTGTATGTAACACGAATGTCGGGTGAATAGTACCATACTTGAACAAGAAGGTAAAGTGACAGATAGCAATTGTGTACAGTGTTCACTTGCCCCCCGGCCAATCCTTTGTAATTTGTAATATCTGTGATGTATTATTGTTCTGTCTTATGTCTAGAATACATGTGTGATATCCACTGCCTTGTTTTTGTGTCCAGTCCTACTCTTAAGAGTTACCTCCCGGTCTAGAATAGGGACCGGCTTTAGCCTGCGTATTTGAGGGCGAGAAACCGTCCCACAAATACGTAGCATAACAGAATCAGTAACAAAATCTTCGTTGGCTCAACGACTGATAGCTGCCACAAATGCTTCACAAACACCTAAATTTCCCTATTGCAAACACCAAATCTAATCACAATAGTGCCCATAAACTCTACATAAGCACTATTGGTATAGTGAAATACGTCGTGCTGCCGTGATGCAGGTAATAGAGTGGATTTAAAGGAACAAGGGACCGCCCACTCCTCCCCCACTGACAGCTGGTTTGGTACTAAACAACCTGTATGCACTGAACGCCGGTATCAGGACCCACAGTTGCCAACTCATTACCTTTGATGAGAGTCAAGCAAGCTATGACGCCTCCAAAAATGATGCAAATCAACCAAAAACTTTTTTGGGGGTAGATTTTTTTTGCCCTTTAAGACGAGTCATCTTGCATCCTCGCAGAAAGACCCATATGATGCCTAATGCGTCATCGTGCACGAAAGGGTTAATATTTATTAGACTCTAAAATGTTACAATGTATCGAAGCCTGGCGCTGCAAGACGTACGAAGCAATTCTACAGAGGGGTAGATCAGTGTGAGTAATGACAGACGGCTGTTTTGGTTTGCTTGGAAAACTTGTTGTATTGGAGGCAGCATCTAAATATCGACATGCTTTCTTGAAGTGAATTAAGTTTTATTCTTACTCACAGGGAGTTTAATTTGCTAGTATGAATTATAACTACCTTTTGTTATTGGTTAAAGATATACATATATATATATATATCGATGGATGCATAAACCAGGCTGCATCCGCTTCAAAATATTTTTTTTATTACTGTTATGCTGTGTTTTGTGGCGATACTCTCGCTCCATAAAGGTGCCGTCACACTGGGACAAAAGTGGCTAACATGCAAGCCGGTTTTGTGAGCCGCTAGCCAAACTGACCCACAGTGAGCAAGATTTCGCCTGTGAGGCGAAATGGATAACAATTTTTGCTCACAGCTTGTTGATGGGATTAGAACCCAAATGAGCCTATATTAATTTTGTAACTGGTGAGAAAAATTCTGTTATTCACAGAAGGAAACAATAACTAAAATTATTAAGTAAAGATAATTTAAGTCTTGTGTTTTTTATTCATTTCTATTTTTTTTTCTTGTCACATTAAATCGGTATTCGGACACTCAGGTGACCACCGTGGAGGCTGTCTGCTTTGTTTTTAAACAAGTGGAAAACCAGTATTCGATATGGATCCTGTGGCAAGGTAAACTCTAGTAGACTGCTTTGTGGCTCTGGAGTTGCTAAAGTACGTGAGGCGGTTGCAGAAACTGAGGAAAAGGGAGTGGGTACTCCATGGTGGTTTCTTTACAAATGACCATGAGGCACCAAGGCAGACGACACTGTTAGCCGTTTCGGCTCGCAGATACACACGATTGTGATGGACGCTCAACTCTGCTAGCCATTTTGGCTTGCAAAACTGGCTCGCATGTTAGCCACTTTTGTCCCAGTGTGACGGCAACTTGAGACACAGGCACAAGCCTTGGGTTCTTTTTTCAAGTCCAGGCTAGAACATATACCAAATGAACAGGGCAAAAACACAGGCAAACCAGTATTAAACGTATATTAACACAGATCGATTGACATAATACAATATAGAATATTACATGTGGCACTTACAGGATCCCTTATAGTACAACTAGGGCAACACACAAATATAGCAGTGTAGCACCTAGGCAATTATAAGTCTGGTGCTCACTGTGAGTCCCGACTAGGCCTGCACACACTGTTCATTATTTGTCCGGCGTTTCTAGGCCATAGGTATAGGTCACTTGTATGACTGGGGGAGCACTGAACCTTCACATTAACAGGAGTTCACTGGGGGTCACTGTGTTCACTGACAGGAGTGTCTGGGGCACTGGGGTGGTTGTTACAACACAGGGGGAATGGACAGTAGTTGTCACAGGGGAGGAGGAGTAACACAGGAGAATGTTCCACTGGGGGTTTACAACAGGGGGATGTTAGCACTCACAGTTCTGGCGGGGACTTATAACGGGTAATAGGGACACTCACAGTTTTGGGGTTGAGTCTGGAAGGTTCAGGTGGCAGCCCGGTGTAGGAGGGAGGCCATCTAGGCAGTGTGGAGCTGCCTCACGATGTGGGCAGCGAAGTGGTGTGGTCAGAGGTTCACCTTTGGTCCTCCGGGAGGCAGCCTTGGGAGTTGATGGGCCCTTGGGACGTTGTTGGAGTGCGGTGGGCGGTCCTACATCAGCCTCGGGACGTTGTTTGAGTGCGGTGGGCGGCCTCAGGCTGGGTGGAGCCCGGAGTCGGCAGTGTGCCCCTCGGTGGCTGGGAGTTGCAGTCTCACCAAGGAGAGGAGGCAGTCAGGAGGCGTCTGCAGCAATAGTGTCCCTGCGAGTCCGTCATGGTCTGGGCCTGTAGAGGGGACAGCTGGATTGACAGGACGCCCACGATCGGTCCACTCCACACGTCCTGCCCTGACGTACCTGTTGGGGAGCAATCTCCACCCCAAGTGGTGTGGGGGGAGGAAGAGGGGTGTCTCACTCTGCCACAGGAGGGGTGGGCCGAGCCAGAGACCTGCTCCTCTACGGGAACCTCCAGCCGAGTGGAGGAGGGAGAACCGGCGGTCGCTCCATCTACTTGGCAGGTCCGATGGATGCTACCAGAACTCCACACCGGGGATGGAAGAGGAGATTCCAAGGAAGCTCCTTCGGCCTGGCAAGTCCAGTGGACATTGCCCAGGCTCCTGGGTTGGGGAGTGGAGGAAGGAGATCCAGCAGATGCTCCTCCCACCTGGTATGTCCGGTGGACATTACCGGGGCACCACTCATCCTGGGGGTGACAGGAGGGAGAGATCCAGCGGACGCTCTCAGCTGGGCAGGTCCGGCGGACGCTGCCATGCTCCCGCTGCCAGGGGAGAGTTGCAGCCACAGAGTACCCAGTGGGTGCCTCCGCTATGGCAGGTCCGGCGGACGCTACCAGGGCTCTGCTCTCTTCCCTGGGACAAGCAGGAGAGATCCGGTGGACACTCTCACAACGGCTAGTCCGGCGGACATAACCGTTCTTCCACTCCTGAAGGTGGGTGACAGAAGAGGTAGAACCGGCGGTTGCTCCCCCTTCAGCAGATCTGGTGGATGTTGCTGCGCCGCTGCTCCCCAGGGGTACTGTAGGGCTGCGAAGACCGGTGGTCATTCCTCCTCTTTTTACAGGTCCAGCAGGATCTGCCAAGGGCCTACATGGGACTGCTGTTAGGCAAATCCCTCCCCAAGTCTGGTGATGGCTGCCGCGGCTGGAGAGTAATATCCCCGGACTGCTAACTTGCTGTTGGTCTGGTTGTGGGGAGAAGGGGCGTTTGGAAGAAGGTGACGTGGGCAGGTGTGGTCATCTGTCCAATGTTCCCTCGTAGGGTGGTGGTCACCTTCCCGTCTTCTCCTTGGTGGGCTGGGGTGTCATCATCGGGGTGCATTTTAATTAGCCTGTTGCCAAATGTCCAGTATCATACTACTGTTGAATGAATTGTTAAATAGCCAAGGGCACACTTAGCTCTCTGGTCACTTCAGTCACAAACCTCGGGTGTATATCATCCGGTCCCTGTGATTTATCCGTATGCATGTTTACCAGTTTTCTCCTGACTACCTCAGGAGTGATTTTTATGTTCTCAAGTGGTTTGTGCCACACCTTGCCTCCAAACTCTGGTATAGTCCCCACACGTTTGATTGTGTAAACACTGCCAAATTAGTCAGCCAAAACCTGAGCTTTTTCCTTATCCAAATTTGTCATATTCCCATCCAGTCCTGTTCTTTTCAGAACTGCTACTCCTGTTGTTACCTTCATTCGTTCTTTGACGAACCTCCAAAGATGTTTTGGGCAATCCCTAACATGTCTTACTATCGCCTTTTCACACTCCTTCTGATGGGCCTGTGTCCTTCGTCTTACCTGGTTTCTAAGATTGGTATATTCCTTGTACTTTCCCAGCTCCTTGGTCTCGATTTCCTTTGCCATCTTCTATGTTTTTTTCTTAACCTTGAGATACATTTCATCATCCAGTTTCTCCTTGTGCAATGCATCACTTCCCCACCCTACTATTCAACTAGGCACATACTGTTCCCATGCATCCTTCAGTAAATCCTCAGTTTTCTTCCATTGTGCGTCTACATCGAGATTCTATACTCCAATCCCTGTCTAATAAGGCCTGAATTTCCCCATAATTTCCTGTGTCGTAAAATATCTCGTTTATTATTTTCTCTGCCCTGCAATATAGGTCAAACATTAGCATGCAGTGATCACTCTTACCCACCAGAAGGACATGCTCGACATCAGAAATCATGTGCTGCTCACTGGTGATTATCAAGTCTAGTATATGTGGTACATCTAATCCCCTACCACGAGTTTCGTGCTCTACATGCTGATATAAGTATGCATCGCGTAATGCCTCATCAAACTTAAATTTCTCTGAATCCGTGCTACCTTTGACAGTCCAATTAGTCCAATTAATGCCAGGATAATTAAAGTCGCCCAGCTCCCCGCCGTCAGGGTAAGGCTGCGGCAACCTCGGGCAGTAGGAGTCGCCATCAGGCGAGGACTGCGGAGACATCTCGGTTGGGACTGCACCAGGCACCCTCGGGAGGCCGGTTGTAGGGCGAGGACTCCAGGACTACCAAGGGGGCCTTGCCAACACTCCTCTTCCAGCAGGTCTTCCAGGGGATCACCTCTGTGGGGAGAGAGGAGATGTCCCACCTGGCCACAGGAGGGGTGGTGGGCCGGGCAAGGGATGCCTTCTTCAGAGAATGCCTTAGAGACAAAGAGTGAGGAGCAGACGATGGCCTTCTCTGCCTCCCTCATGTGGCCTGATGCCAACATGGCGGTTCCCGTCTCTTCGGACTACAGGGGGAGAGTGGGCAGTGGTCTTCTCTACCCTGCTCCCTGAAGAGGGGAGTGAAACTCCTGTACGCAAGGAGTGGATGATGGCCAACTCAGCCTCAAACCCGACACAGACGGTGGCCTGTGTCACGGTCCTACAGGAGGTGGCAGTTGAGGGGCGGACAATGGCCTGCCCTACCTCAGACCCGACATGGACGGTGGCCTGCATCGCGACACTGCCCCTGTGTAATACTGCAGGAGAGGAGCAGACGATGGCCTGCTCAGCCTCGAGTCTGACGCGGATGATGGCCTGTGTCGCGACCCTGCAGGGGATGGTAGCTGAGGAGCGGACGATGGCCTGCTCTTCCTCAGACCCGGCACGGATGGTGGCCTGTGCTGCGGCGCTACTCGGGATTGTGAGGACAATCCTGCCCCTTACCTGGCGAGGGCTGCTCCGGCCGGAGCCAAGGTGGTTTTCACCATGTACCTGACGCAGCGTTGGTTGTGAGTGAGATAGACATATGGTGGTGATACAGGTAGGCCAGTCCTGCCCTGAAATGGTCCGTGCCTTACCTGCCTCCCTGTTGGTTCCTCCTCAGGTGGGGGGGCTAGTGTCATCTGCCTCCCTAACATTTTCTGTCTCTGTTTGGGTAGGGGGGTTTGTGTAGTTGATCTTACTGCTTTTCCCCCCTTCTGCTTGTAATTCACCCTCCATATTATAGAGCTCAGTGTTTCAGACCGGAGAAAACAAAAGAAATCTGTTTTAGTAAGGAGACAGATCAGCACAGGTTTGAAAATAGGGCAGTGTATGAATGAAGTAAGTTATCTTGTGTAAATACAGTTGGTGGGCCTTCCATTAAGTTTCAAGTATAGACTAGGAAAACAAACTTTTTTCTTTTAATCGAGGTGAAGAAAAACTTGGCAAGTTGATGATGATTGAAAACCTAGTAATTATTTGAAATACAATGATGTTATTTGGACATATTGCATTCAGCCAATCATCACCAGCCTGTCAAGTGCACCTTCGCCTTGATTTAGAAGAAAAAAGTTTTTTTTGTTATTGGTAAGCATTTGACAACCTCTTCACAGTGATGGGATCTATGTTATACAGAATTCTTGATACTACAGACAGTTAGAATATATTTGGGAGCCACCTTTCAAAATTAGAAGGTACGGTAAGTTTTTTAAAATGCCCCCCCTGGCGGAAGAACCAGGGAGGGACGTCGCAACCCCCATGGGAGAAGACCACGGAGAGGCAGATTTTGCAACACCCACCCGAGGAGGAGACCACAGGAAGGCAGGCAGGGAGCATAAAGTTCAGACAAAGAAGGGCTCACATCCCTGACCACCTTACGTCCCTCTCGCACTCAACACACGGCCCACCAAGGGAGCAGTTCCAGCTACCTGCTCTCCAGCCGTGACAGCCCTCACCAGGTTTGGGGTGGGACTACCTCCTTAGTCCCAGACAGCACTGCAACACAGGCCACCATCAATGTTGGGTACGAGGCAGAGCTGGCCACCGTCCGCTCCTCAGCTGTTACCTGTGACAGTACTGCGGTACAGGCCACCGTCCGTACCGGGCAGGGAGGATCGGCTACTGTCCATTCTCCAGCCACCCCCTCCGCAGGGCACAGGACCGCAACACAGGCCACCGTCCGTATCGGGCAGGGTTAACAGACCACAGTCCGCTCACCTCCTGCAGTCTTCGGAGCTAGAGGAACCGCCATGTCGTCCACCATCCGCATGGGAAGGGCAGAGCAGGCCACCGTCTGCTCCCTATCCTCTACTCTAGGACGTGCCCTAAGGAGGACGACCCTGGCTCGGCCCACCACCATTCCAGCGGCCAAGTGGGATTTCCTCTCTCTCCCCACAGAGGTGAACCCCTGGAGGAGATCTGGAGCAGCCCTGTGGTCAGCCAGGGTATCCACGCTCTGCAGCCGGCACCCAAACGACGTCCCTGACTGCTGGACTCACGACGGAAAAGCCGCCACGGACAACCCCCGACGGCGACCCCACCTGAGGAAGGCTGCAGTCCCCAGATGCCCAGGGGCATCCCCAGGACCCCGGGGCATGATCTACCCAGCCCCGCCAGCCAGACTTTCGCCACCCTGAGTAGGCGCTGGCAAGAGTGCCTGCTCGCCTTATTCGGCCTGAGCCTTGAGAGCCGAACCCCACAACAAGGCCCTGACAGTAAGGGGCCGCCCTCCACACTGCCCTGCAGTCCAGCTAAGACAACCCGGCCCCTCGTGAGAGTCCCATGTCTCCTGCGGTAGGACGACTGCCCCAGGACTCTCTCCACATCTGGCTGCCACCTGTAAGCAACCCAAGCAACCAAGTTGCCCAGTCCCAGGTCCTCTAGTCTGATCTGTGTTTTGTACCTATATAGTGTATTGTGAAATATTGTATCTGTATCTGTCAGTGTTGTACCTAAGATAATATACGTGTAAGGCTGGTTCAGCTGTTTTTATCCCCTGTTCCTTTAGTTGTATGCACTAGACCCGGTCTTGAAAAGAACCCTAGAACACTCGCTTGTGATCAAGGTGCAAGAAGTTGAACCTTGAGCATGCAGCATACCACTGGTGGCTAGCAGTGGTTCTTGATGCGGTCGGCAGCAGCAAGGAATAAAAGGGAAAGTACGGCAAAATGGCAGCCAAATCTCACGTCCAATTACTCAAGTTCAACCCAGAACAGTACGATATCACCACATACCTATCTATGGTCAAACCACTCCTAGACATAAGATTTGAAGATGACAGGCAGAAAATAGCAGTAATTCTGCCTCATTTGGGCAAAGCAGTGGTGAGCATCACCCCTAAGATTGTCTCAGAGCTGACATGGGCCAACTTTGCCCAGATCGTGACAAAAGCAGTCATGCCATCCCTCGCAACTGTCGTAGCTCTATCAGAGCTAGACACCCTCACCTTCAGCAGCAACCTGGACGACACACTCATCCAGGCCAAACGACCAATATGTGTTCAACACTCTATTAAGGATCCTCCCGGGCATCATCAAGGAACACTTCACCATTCATGACCCCTCGGGAGACCTTGACAAGGACATCCAGCTAGTGAGACGTCTTCTAGCCGCCCGTCACCCCCCCCCCAACAGATCAGTGCCATCAGTAAATTCCCGACCAGGAGACCCACACCACACCACAAGCCACGGGCACCCTCAGCAAATCCAACCCCTCCAACAACTCCCACCATACCCAGAGCACACCCCACCAAAAGGCGCCCCACTCCCAGAGATAACAACATGATCTCCATCAACTCATGGGAGTTCTCTGCATGCAGCCACAGATGTCCCCTACACGACATCTGTGAACAACTCAAAGCTGCCCGGCACAGAGCAACCACTCAGGGGTGCTGGAAAATCTCCTCATTAGACCCAGAGGGCGCTGAAGACGACGCTTCCCACACCGACGGCACCAACCCCGAGGACACGTACGGAGAACTGGAAGAAGAATACGACGTCCCGCTGGATTTTTAGGCCCGCCACCGCACCTTCCAACGGTGGCAGTAGCTGCCTCACAAAAGTATCGACCCACAGTCTACGACAAGATTATCTTAACACCATCAATTGTCCTTAGTTTACCCTTCTGATATGAACTGTTAGCTGCAGACAAATTATTTTATGAAAATGGAGTTGAACTGAATATGCTTATGATAGTAAACAGCAAAATAAAGTTGCTGTTAGTTGTTTCTCCAAACAGACCAAAATCTAAAGTGTTAAGAATAAGAATGTTAAGTTTTCTTTAAGGCTACCCAGTCATCACATTTTTTAATTATTTATGTCCATTTATTTCTCTGAGAAGAAATGGTGACAAGCCTTTGGTAATCTGATGCATGTTACATAGCTAACAAAATAACTCAAATGCCAGAGGATCATACGTGTCAGTACCCATGATGAAGTGTATGATATGATAGTTTTAATGGTGATGAATCAGCTTCTTTCTTATAGTTTACAGTAGTTCATGTAAAAATGTAAACAATGGTCAGCACTTGTGGTGATGTGTAAGATTTTTTTTTTTTTTCCTGTACTACCTGTGGTGAGCTTTCCACTTGAAGGAACTTTTCCAAAACTCTAGTACTGTACTTGCATTTATGGATGTGGAAGTATTACTAACATAAAATGTATTTTTTCTATGAAATATAGCCTTGGACATATTATATGCTTAAAAATTCTCCTAATATATATGCTAGATTTGGTAAGCAGTTAACTGTTCATATAACAGACAAAACCCCTTGGTGAATAACACTTCTGTACAAGCAAAATGTTTTCTGCTTAAGTAGGAATACAATGTCACAGCACACTCTTAGGGACGGCGGTATGCAGTAAGATTGGCCATTCATTAGGCAACACTAGCATGCAAGTGATCAGCAATAGCACACACAGACATGTTACTGTAAATTGTGGTTTAACAATCCTGAAAAAGTGTATAGCTATTAACTTTGGCAATCTTATTGGCCAATTCAGAGGTCAGATATAGGTGTCAGTTCAGTATCTGCAAAAATGCCAAAATTGGTGATATATCAGTTCAGCTACAGCACTGCTTTCAAGGCACTGCATTCTACAGGTCTTGTAAATTACTGCAGTAAACTGTAAATTCATCATTACCAATTTTCACAGTCAAGCTTGTTTCCAGGATGCAGGACAAGGACTCAACATGCTAAGCATCACACCAGCCACTGTCCCCAACCTCCACCCATCTGTAGGCAAGTATGTTTACAGTCTAGATTTTCTTAACTCGAGGCGTCCCGACGATGTATGGGTACGTCACAATGTTTTGTCACGGTGACACCCGACGATGTACTCATACGTTATGCAATTGCAAGGTCTGTCATTTGCACATTTTTCAAGTTTCATGGGTGATTTTTGGTAGGCATATGTGGGAGACCTTCCTCCACCAGCCGTCAGGCAGGGATACTGCCTGGCTCCACCTGACCCCCCCCTCCCCCCACATGCCATTTTCTTGGCAATTCACCTGTTAGCACTGACCTGCCCAGTAAAGCCATGTCACACCACGGTCTCTCCAATGACGAAATTCATGGTCAGTGTGATTCCTGAGGTGGAGGACAAAGGAAAAACCAAGCTAGAGGAAGAAACAAACAGAAGTGATGAGGTGGTAATGTCATAAAGGAAGGTGCCATATGTTGATATGTTTGGTGAGTGAACAACATTTATATCACCTATATTACTGTGTGAAAACCAATATACGCATGTACTACATATAAATTTGTACCAAAAGGATAAATAAATACGTAATTTAAAGTGGCTTGAATTAGTTACCCCTCCCATAGTTCGTTTTCTTTGAAGCCTGGTACCCTCATAGAGAATGAAAAGGTAAGGGTACTCTCACCTGTTGCAACATTTGTAAGCTCAGGAGGGCGATTTCTCTATGAATTTTCCATATTTCTCACCAAAAGCGGAGGTTTGAGCCCCAGAATTTTTTTTTCCCAAAATTGGTCGGGAATGGGGGAGGGTCAGTGGCAGAAAATCAGCCAGGATGTGACAGGTTAACAGATTACTTGTACTTCATATTTAGTACAAAGCTTTTCTGTTCATTTCTCCTGAGATCTATATCTTTTTCATCATATATTATGCTCACTCCAGTGACCAGCTACTTGAAAAGGACACTTGTGGGAAGGCAAGGCAGAATCTCTTGCCACTTTCTTTAGTTCTATTTTCTCTATTATTTATTAACAAGTACCAAGAAATACACACATTAAATAAAAGTATATTCAAATCTTTTTGTCACTGATATATCTACTACTGTCATACTTTTTTGTCTTCCACTCATTTAGCCAGTCCAGCCAATGCAAGCAAGAGCACAACTGGAGCAGTTTGGTTATGTTACACTGAAGCTTTCAACTCTTATTTTTCTCAGTTGCAACACTGTCTGTGTTCACTATGGTTGTGATAGTGATGGTGGTCGTGAGAATTTGTGCAGTTGCTCCGTGATTGCGGTTGTGAAACTCTGTGACATCACTAATGCACATTGATATCAATGAGAAACGTACACATTATGGGACTGTGCACCCTAAGTGAAGCAGTTATGGACTGCACCTGGAAGCAAAATCTTCTACTTCCATACACCCCACCATAGGAAGGACCATCACGTGACCCTGGTGAGGCATTGTTTACAACAAAGGAGTTCTTGATTCCTGCATGGTATATGTATTGAACTGTACCTGTAGGATGGTCCCATAGAAGCAGTTGCTTACCAGCAGTCAACAGGGCTGCTTGGCAAGAGAGACCAGGGTTAAGCAGCAACAACTAGTACATACTCATCCTCAGCAGTTAACACTGCAAAATTAAGATAATGATAATGCAATCTAATATGAGCATAAGACCAAAACTTAGTTACAAGCATTAAGCCAGAGCAGCAGCAATACATACAAAACAAAATCCAGATGTTTTGTGTGTACTGTACATGATTAGACATATATCAGCTTAGGTATCATACAATATTTTTGTTTTTTAATTTATTAGAAAAAATCTTACAATCACAGTTACAAAAACTATTTCTCATAGAAACAATTTATAGCAATCTGTCAAATAAAAATGTAACAAGACTTTAATTATCAGTATTAATAACCAATGAAAAGTACTATAGCATCATTTAGCATATATATCTAAAATATAAATAAATTTTTTTTGAAAAATAACATGAAGCAGTGTTCCTGTGCAACCTTACATTTCAGCCCCAGAACCACCAAGTTGCCAGCGACCTGAGACAGCAGCAAGAAGAGCAAGGATATATTAGGCACATGGTACCAACATCCAGACCCGCACTCTCTATCCCATTCAAAGAAAAGGAACTCATACAATTTCAATATAGGAAGCGATATAGTGTTATGAGTGTAATAATACAGAACTATAATGTTCCTGTAGCATGAATGTTGCACTGGATGCGCAATTTTAATACGAGAAGATTTTGATCCACCACAGTGTGGGATACTCATGTATGACACCTTGATGTACAAACATAGGGCTCTAACTTGAAGATTATAAAACTTACATACTGCTAAATATCCAAACATTTAATTCTGCAAAATAAAATAGTTAAAGTGATGCAAACAGTAAAAAATGACATTACCAACTTTACAGAAATTAGTATATACTGTATAAATGATTAGTACACTACATAATAAAATTCTACTGAAAAAGACAAGACTGTGGTTACGTAGATGGCCATAAACAGTTCACCTCCATGTCACCTTCCCTTCCGGGAAGGAAGGGAAAGAATACCTCCCCAGTATCCCTGCCTGTCATAAGAGGCAACTAAAAGGAGACTTTTTGCCTCCAACCTTTCCTTCTTTATTGTCCTCTTCTGCCCTACCTCTCTTCTTGATATTTCTGCGTAGAGCAGGGGAAGTGGTAGAGGCGAAAAGTAGGTGGTGGGTGGATGTATGAAAAACGTTAGGTATAGGGGAGGATCAGCCTGAATGACTGATGGGAGGGATTGACGATACAAAATATTTTGGCAGGGTAGGGCAGATGGATATGGTGGTGTGGGTGTGTTGGTTATGGAGAGATGAGTGGAATATGTCGTGAATGTAATGAGAATGAGTGAAAGGATAACAGCAGTGAAAATTTTGTTTGGTGAGATAATGTTTTCAATTATATCAGCATATGCTCCACAGGCTGGCTTGGATGAGTTAGAGGATAGATTCTGGAATGACTTATTACATGTAGTAAGTGGTATAGGGGATGATGAGACTGTAGTTTTGGGAGGGGACTTGAATGGCCATGTAGGCAAAGAAGCTCAAAGATATGAAGGAGTGCATGAGGGATGTGCATATGGTACAAGAAATAAGGAAAGGGAAAGTATACTTGAGTTTGGAAAGGCAATGAACATGACTGTGTGGAACACAAACTTTAGGAAAAGAAAGAGTAGATTGATTACATATGAGTCTGGGGGAAATAGCAGTCAGATTGGAAAGGCAATGAACGTGACTGTGTGGAACACAAACTTTAGGAAAAGAAAGAGTAGATTGATTACATATGAGTCTGGGGGAAATAGCAGTCAGATAATTTCCTGGTCAGGAGGGCTAACAGGAGGTTGGTGAGGGATGTTAAAGTTATAGGGAGTGAGGAGTGTGCAGCAACATGAGTTACTGATATGTGACATGGTGCATAAGGAGTGAGTGATGAAAAAGAGGACCTATGCACCTAGGAGGAAAATATGGAAGTTGAAAAAACAAGCAGCAAAAGATGCCTTCTATAATGAGTTGAGTAGAGTGGTGGCTGAACAGGAAGCTGTTGACAGAAGTGCTAATCAACAGTACAGAGCTCTCAAGAACAATTCCTGAGAGTTACTGATTCAGTGTGTAGATGGACAAGGGGCCCTCCAAGGTATAAAGCAACTTGGTTGTGGGATAAGGGTGTAGAAGCTGCAGTTAAAAAGAAAAGAAGGCTTTTCCAGGAATGGGAAAGGGTTGGTAACAAAGAGGAATACTTGGCTCCCAAGTGTTGGACTAGAAAAGAGATTTGCAGAAAAAAAAAATCTGAGTCTCAGCGATTTTTTCTTGATAACCTAAATAGTGTGGAAAGAAAGAACATGATATTTTAGGTGGCAAATCAGAGGAAGAGGGAAAACAGGAATATCATTGTGTGAAGAATGATGAAGGAAGGATAGTGCAGCGAACAGTGAGGATATTAAAGATGCCTAGAGAGAGCATTATAACCAGTTGTTGAATGAAGAGTTTGCTTGGAGCAGGGAAGGTTTGGAGCCAGCAGATCCAGTGTTTGGCCCTTGACCTTTGATAGATGCTGCTACTGTGAACAGGGCAATAAGCAGGATCCAGGAGGGGAAGGCAGCAGGTGTCAATTATATATGAGTGTGTTGTCCCAGATGATTGGCTGCAGAGTGTGCTTGTAAATGTGTACAAGAGGAAGGGTCTATCTATCTATGTATTGCCAGACACCTCAAGAGGAAGGGTGATGCCCTGAAATTAGGAAATTCTAGAGGCATAAAGCTCTTGGACCAGATAATTAAAGTAATGGAGAGAGTCCTAGAAGGTATGATTAGAGAAAGAGTGAACACTGGTGAGATGCAATTTGGATTTATGCCAGGCTAAGGGACCACTGATATCATATTCATCGTTTGACAGCTTCAGGAAAAATATATGAGAAAGAAAAGGGGTCTGTACTTTGTTTTTTGTTGACTTGGAGCA
>JAGKTI010013947.1:0-22326 GCA_018397915.1 Birgus latro
TGAAATGGGACAAATATTTTATTGAAGTTGCCCAGGTGAGTTCGTCTGGTTACTCTAAAGGTCCTTCACTATAGACAATTTTTCAACCATGATTATTAGGGGGGTCAACCCCTCACCAAATTAATATTTTTTCAAATAGTTATTGGGGAGCACATCTAGCTTTGACATCTTAGTACATGTGGTACAATGGACTCTCATCCGTAATGCAATATTTGGCGAGCATGCCCCCCCCCCCCCCCCCCCTCATCCCGTATGGAAGTATTTGGCGAGCATCCCCCCCCCCCCAAGATTCTTTGGGGAGTCAGCCCTCCTCCCAAAATTAAAAATGATCAGAGATTGGGAAAAGAAAATACACACATTTCAATGAAATCGGCACACATACCGCAAGACTGGATAATTATGCAGTTCCAGGTTTTCTCCGCACGCACAGGAAGAAACAGCACATCTACTTTATTTTCGTTTTACTGTGTGCACACCATGTCTTAACCTACTTGCTTATTAAAGAGACATCTCAGTTGCATCAGTGCACCCATGTTTCACCTAGACTGAACGATGTCCGACACACTTACTCAGATGAACTACATTATTCGTCTAAATTATATATTTTCTGAATGAATGCAGCTATGTTCCGAATGGATGTAATATGCATACATATATTTTTTATACCAAATACCTCACCCTGTAGGAAGAGGAAATCTCCAACACTGTGATGTGATCGAAGTAACGTGGTCTGCCAGCCTATTGCTATGCTTGACGCTATAATGTGGACAAATACACAGCCGTTGCACTAGTTACAAGTCCTGGTAACAGTGTACACACACGTTCAAATGCACATACATACACTAAATACATAAATTCACGGTCATACAGCATACATATACAGACCCATAGCTGGAACAGACTTGAGCTTTGCACAGGAGTACAAAAAATTTTCTTACACACACACACACACACACACACACACACACACACACACAGCGCGCGAGCGCTATCCTTGCCTGGGTCACTAATTAGTTCAGGGATTAGAATTACTTTTGAAAAGACTTTATTGGTTAAGCATAAGATCCACTTATATAGCGTAAAAATATCTCCGCTAATACCAATGCAGCAGTCCGGAATAATAAGGCCATAGCTGGTTATCAGTATGAACGGAGTGTTAACGCTGAACTGGCGATTTGTGAAACATGCGTGATACGTAAATAAGAGGACTGCTGGGCCTCAGGAGATGGGCTGTCAAACTATGCCAAGAGCTGAACGCATTAAAAATATATGTAAATAAATAAAAAATAATAATAATAATTAAGATCCCCTTGACTGCGGCGGATTTGTCTCAGACAAATAAAGTCGCCTTAGCCTGATTACAGCAAAATACAATGCGTTTAATTCATGGCGAAAACCATTCTTGAGACAATTCTTAAGCTTTTTGTTGTGGTGGGTTTCCCTGAGCTGATTAAAATGGTCTGACGGTAGACGGGAAAAAGGCCGGCTTCCGTAGCGACTAATTCTGCACATTATACCTTAACATCAGCATTGCCAGATTCCCAAGCCCATATTAGCGTACAAGGCATGTTGAAATTATCGTTTTTTATCAAAATTGTCGTACACATTGAACTAAAGCCTTTTCCCCAAATTTATCCTGTCTGGCTATGACTACTACATATACGCACATGAATAATGCACATTGGCTACTTAAGGGTAAGTTTACATAATGTCTAAATCATATAAGCTAATGACCTACGCTTAGCCTACAACTTAAGGCAGAGGCTAACCCACCTTGAGTAACTATAGTTGCGCACTGGTTATAAGTACTCATTTTATGCAAATTAGCCTTTCTTTCACATACATAAATAAATGACAGCATATATTAGGCCTGCCGAAACACTCAAAAGCATATCCCAAAAAAAGAAAAAAAAATAGCCGTGGACTAGAAAACAAGTCATTATCTCTGAAACAGAAACAAACTTCAGAAAATGACGAGTGAAGGTGAGTGCACAGTCAGGTAATGTCGAAGACCAGAACAAATATTGTAAGTCCCCACTTGAATCGGCCACGATAAATCAGCCCTTACACGACTCAAGGAGTCCAGTGCTCCCACCGGCCGCAGCCCAACAGGAACTGAACAGGAGCAGACCTATGACGCTCACATACTCATGAATAGGAACTCGACACGTGAGTTTTGTCTGTAGTACGCGTCACGCTCGGCACTACCCTCGTCGAGATCTTTTGTCACATGTTTATGAAATGTTAGACAAATAAGTCATTTAATGAAAATCCTCCAAAGTCTTAAGTAAACAGTATCGCATTATTTGCATGAAATATTGCACAAAAACATAAATTATCGCATTATCGTATCATGGTATCGTACATCGTAGTTGTGCCAAATAATCGTACTGTACGATAATTGTCGTACGTCTGGCAACGCTGCTTAACATTCTTTTATTTGTAACTTATGCAAACTAAGTCCATACTGAAGCAATATAAAGGCCAAACGAGAGAATGTTAAAGTGTTATGTGGAAAATGAGTCTAAGGAAGGGATGCTACGAAGCCTCCTATGACATCTAAAATAAATATTTCGGCTGCCAGTCCACCGGTTTCACGTCGCAGATGACCCTGTGTAACAAAAGCAAGAAAAACAACAACAGCAGCACAACACATACCCCTAAACCAAGCTAAACTGCAACTGAATGAATGCAAAACTAAGAAAAATAGTTCTCCACAAGAAAAAATGGCGTCTGAACACCTGGTTTCAGAGAAACGGGGGGAGGGGACGGCGATCATACACACCCCCACAATTCCGCTTTACCCTTGGTGACGAAAAAAATGAGGTATCTTGTACAGTTGTCTGTTACTCTATTATTTCGTAATATTTGTCGCCTATCCAATACTTCCCGTTTTCTTGAGCACCGCTTCTCTTCTTCAAAACCTCATCTTCTCTTCGTCACTGAGACTCAGCTGCCTAAGACGATTGACAGCAAAGCCTCTTATGTACTCTCCTACTTTATTAATTGCGGCTCTTATGGCTATACCCAATATATGCCGCAACATACCTTACATCCGTGCTCCTGGACTCAGATTTTCTGAATTCTTTACTGTCTGGCATCAGTTGTCCTCTCATACTCTGACTAAACAATTATGTCTGTGTTGTTTACTTCTCTCCATATTCAAATGACGTATACAAACCTACATATAAATTTAAAAAGTATAAAAGAAAAAGTCACCCGAACACCTTCTCCCTTTCTTCATTTTCCTCCTCTTTCCTCTCTTGCTTTTCCCCTTTTTCTCATCATATGCCGTCATCTCATCCTTGCAAACCGCTCTCTCTCTCTCTCTCTCTCTCTCTCTCTCTCTCTCTCTCTCTCTCTCTCTCTCCCCTTATCTATGTTAATTTTCTTCCTCCTCTTCTTCTAGTCGTCTTCCCGCTTCTCCGGATCCTCTTCCATTTCCTTCTCCTCTCCTATTTCTTATTCGACTTTAGCTTCCTCTCCTTCATCCTCCTCCTATTCCTCATCCCCCTCCTCATCATGATCATTTTCCTCTTCCTTCCCCTCCCCCTCCTACTCCTCCTCCTCATCATAAGTAGCAGCACCGTAAGGCATCGTCATCATCCTACTCCTCCTCATCATCATCATCATCATCATCAGTAGCAGCACCATAAGGCATCATCATCACCATCATCATCATCATCATCATCATCATCATCATCATCATCATCATCATACTCCTCTTCCTCCTCCTCCTCATCCTCCTCCTCTTCATCATCCTCTTTCTCATCCCCCACCACCTCCTCCTCCTCCTTCTCCTTCTAATCCGTACTTACAAAGCGAACGTCTTCTTCAGTAAAGCTTTCAGCAAAAATAGCAAGATTAAATCACTTTCCCTACAGGAAGGCGTGAAGTTCACTAATACATGGATTCACTTTTCTGAACAACGAACATTATTTTCGAACGATGGATTACAGTTTAACACAGTTGATACTGCATATCTCGATCGTTTCCTCAGTGACGTAGTACGTTTTTCTGGAGAAAAGCAATCATCACGGGAGAAGAACACAACAACGAATGCGTTATCATACAACTAAATAAAATTATTGGTAAAGTAAGTTCCCCACATCAGCAAGCAAAATATATTGAAGCTATTCTTGTAAACAAGCACAGACTGCGCAATAAATTTTCTGGTTTAGAGGCTAATGTCTTTACTGGAGATCATGATGTAAGAGAACCGTGGCTGAATATTTAACGAAGATACTGTCTTGGGGAATTAAAATAACCAGGTTATCAATTTTCAGTAGTAAAGGGAAGGATAAAGCAGAGGGCAGTGTATTGTTACCTCCGCGAAGGAGGTTATGTTTCCACCCCTGTCTGTTTGTTGGTTGGGTGGTTGGTTGGTTTGTGAGCAAGATTACACAAAAACTACTAGGCAGATTTTAACGAAACTTGGTAGAAGAATGGGACTAGGCCCAGCATAGACTCCATTAAAAACTGGTGCAGATCCAGATAAAGGTGCGGATCCAGGATTTTTTTTTTCATTATTTTTAACATTGCGAGATGGGGCGTTTTTCGACATTTTCATAAATTTTTCTGTGAATATTGCATGGATCTTGATGAAAAAAAAATTGGCATATTTAGGATGCTGGTATCTACGAATGTGTACAGTTTGGCACGGATCCATATAAAATTCTGGATGTAGAGGATTTAAATATACTTCTATAGGGGGATAGTCTTTTTCCAGCTGCATGTTGGGCCTTGGCAGAGGTATGCGCTGTACTGAGTGCCATTCTAGTTGTATATTAAATTAGGATTCCATCCAACCATGATTACCGAACTATATATTGATGACTTAGAAATTAATTCCATCATAAAATCACACGAATTAATTTATCATCCAGCAACACACTCACTCAGCATCATCAATGAAACCTACAATCAAATTGCCAAAATCAACTGTATACAAAGCACTGTAATATTTGGTGATTTTAATTTACCTGTTGAAATATGGCAAAGAAACCTCTTCTTCACACACAAGGTTAGACCTACATACAAACATGCAGGAAAGATCATTATATCAACTTAGAATTTATCCAACATGTGCAGCTGACAACTTAGCTCTTGTTTTAGCCACATCAGAAAATGCAGTGGGTAATGTTATTGTATGAGGAGAATTTATTACAAACGATCATCATTTAATTCGGTAAAAACAGTGTCGAGATCAGTTATGAGGAAGTGCCCAACTACTGGAGACTGATTTTGCTAATTTAAAGGTAATTGTAGGTACCAGTGATTGGGATCGGTTTGTTGAAATGTTAAAAATTAATGAAGCATGACTATTTTTTACAGAAACTCTCAACAGAGCAGACAAGTTATGTATTCCAATGTGAAACAGAAGACCTGCCAAAACTTCAAAGCCCAAATGACTGAACTCTGATATTAAACATTGTCTTTAGCAAAAATCTTCCACACAAATATTACAATGCCATATGGAATCAAAGTGACAAAACATAAAAGATGCTCTTTGGTGGAGAGCCCAAAAAATTTATTAAGCAAATTAAGGAAAACCTTGAGGCTCACATTGCTAGTAACAGCAAATCAAACCCCAAAGAATTTTTCAGCTACAACAGAATCTGAAAGGTAATATCTCCAATAACCAGACCCTTAATCACATATAACAGAGAGCATAATGATGATGGATCGAGGATGACAAGAATCCTCAATACCTTTTTTATGTCAGTGTTTACGATACAAAATACTAGTGGGATTCCGGCATTTTACCCAAGATCTGTAGAAGAAAGTAATATAATCAGTGATATTACAGCTAGTGAAAGAGGTACACAAGTTGCAGTCAGTAAACCTACAGTCAATAAAACATCAGGGCCACACAATATATCTCCAAGCATATTTAAACAAGTATGTACAGAATGAAATATAAAAGCTTTTAACTTAACTATTTAATTTATCACTAAAGAGTAGTAACGCGTCACACGAGTAGAAGCTTGAAAATGTAACCACAGTATTAAAAAAAAAAAAAAAAAAAAAAGGCCACGCAGCACGACCAGAAACTTATCACCCAATTACTTATCATCAGAGATTTATAAGTTGCTAGAAACAATTATCAGAGACAGTTTTTTGAAACGCCTAGAAACTAATAATCTCATCAAAGATTTCCAACATGGTTTTTGGAATAATCACTCTAGCGTCGCGAATCTACTGGACTTTTTTAACGATATAATGAACACATGTACGACGAGACTAAATCTACTGATGTTATGTATCTAGATTGTCAAAGAACTTTTGACAAAGTTCCACAGAGAACCTTCAGAAGTTACAGGAACACATGTGAAGTGTGCTTGGGTCGAGCAAAGATAGACTTACTGGACGAAAGTAAAAAGTTGTATCAAACAGAAAAGAATCTGACAGGATGGGTCTTACAATTAAGCTGAGTCCCACAGGATTCACTTTTTAGGTCCTTTTCTTTTTACAATAGATATAAATGATTATGATAATATTATTTAGATTTCTAAATTTGCCGATGGTACTAATATACAGTGTTACTTAGACATTACATTGCAGAGGCAGGCAATGGAGAGAGAGCTTGATCAACTGTTTAAATGGGCCTACATATTGGCAGTAAAATGTATGGGTCATTTATAACAAGAATAACGTTCAGCTTCATAGTGTAACCAAGAGAAAGGCAAGTGATTTGAAACCAAGCCACTATTGTATAGAGGCTGGTTAAAAAGCCAATAAATCGATTAGATTCTTAGGTAGAGCATTCGAATACAAAGCAGAAAATATTGTCCTCACCGTTTGTATACCCACACTTGGAGTATTGTGTCCATTTCTGGTTCCTTTATAATAAAAAATATTATGGAATAACTTGAGAGAGTATAGCAATGGGTGACAAAAATGATGCCTAGACTGAGGAATAAACCATAGGAGGAATGATTAGAAGAGTTGAATCTGTGTACCTTAGCTAAGCACAGACCACAGGGGGGATTTAATTCAAGTATACAAGCTTTTTAAAGGGCATGATAATATGGATATCAAGAAATACTTCACAGTAAATCGGATGCATTGTACCACAAGCAGTGGACAAAAAACTGTTGGCAAGCATTTCCATTCACATGAAGCTAGACACGTTTTCTTCAACAGAAGAGATACAGTTAACTCTATATACAATACCAACATTCAAAAAAAAAGTTAGATAGTAATAAAGTGTCTTCTAATCCCCAACTAAGCATGTTCACTTCTTAACCCTTCACGTCCGCAGTTGTTGTGCCGGTCGCTCCCCACAGCCGGGCATTCCCGTTACAACAGACTAGGTCTCACCAATCCTTCGACTTCAGGATGATTGCATCAGATGTCCGTGAAGTGAGTGTAGAGAGAGTGAGTCAGTGGAGATGAGAGCAATTTTTTCTTGTTTTTTTGCCAGTGTCCGTATGTGTGGCGGAGGTTCTGTGACACAACAAAAGCTTACACCAGCCCACCACAATGACAACACTTCGATAACACTTCAGGAGACCAGAGTCCACTGCAAACACTGTTTCCGTGATTATTTTTCCATAATCGGTTTTACTTGGTGCTGGTAGGCACCAAGTAAAACCGACAGACAGACTCTCTCTCTCTCTCTCTCTCTCTCTCTCTCTCTCTCTCTCTCTCTCTCTCTCTCTCTCTCACACACACACACACACACACACAGACGGAGATGTTTGTTTGGCTTGCATTCTCGTTCAATTCCGGCTGTGCGAGTAGAAGTCTGGGTATTACAACTACTACAAATTACAATACTATCATTACCACTACTACAATTACAATTACCACTACTACAGCTACTACTATTTCTACAATTACCACAACTACAACTACTGTTACTACCACACCTGCTACACGTACTACCACTACTACTACCACTACAAGTACTACTACAAAAAAACTATAAAAAAAAAAATATGAACAAAATAGTTATACACGTAGTCCATAATCGAAAATACTGTATTTTCCACTATAACAGATTTTTTCCCCTGTGATTTAGACTTTTTCATCATAGTAAATTTACACACAAAAATTCTCGATAAAAAATAAGACACTGATTTCATCGTGATAAGTTATTCACGTAAATAGAGTGATGGCGTGGGGCATCACACTTTCTCCTCTCTCCTCCCTTCTCCCTCCCTCCTCCCTCCCTTTCTCCACTACATTTTCCACTATAAATTTTTTTTATCATAACAATCATACACACACGGACACTTTCAATTAAAAAAAAAATAAGGCACTGATTTCATCATGAAACACTTTCTGCTTCCATTTTATTCACGTAAATAGAGAGGGGTGGCGTGAGGATCGACGTAACTCCTTTCCTCCCCCTTCTCCTTCTCTCCACCTCTTCCCTTTTCTCTACTCCCTACCTCCTCTTCCATCTCCTTATCCTTGCCATTATCCCCCTCTCCAGGTTCGTCATTACCCTCTGAATCATTCCCATCATCGGAAATAGCAGATGAACGTAAAGGGGGAAATGCTGGGCGCACAGTGGAGTCATGTCCTCCACCCTCCTTACACGACGTATAAATATTGACACTCATTATGGCGGTCGCTTTCCTGAAAGGAAATCACTCTCTCCACTCACAGTGGCAATAATGTCACCTCGAGTTCTCTCCCTATCGCACTATCACTAAGGCCTTTTCTTTTCTGGCCTTTGGACTTTGTTGGTGTTCAAGTTGGCGTTGTGGGCGCTCAGCCAAGGATCCGGACACAGCGAAAACTTTTTGCATAGATCTATCCTTTACGGAATACGCAGGTAACTGGAGCATGACTCAAGGTGCGTGCAGCAGGGTTGCCAGTGGCTGCGTGTGGTGACAATAACCCGCGGAATATTCAAACAATGCTGCGAAACACTAGGTCATGTACTCGTGCAGCCCAGACGGCCCCGGGGGAGACATGTAAACATGTCAGCCAGAGGGGATGGGTTAATAATATAATAATGAATTAAGATGACTTGAAGTTCAAAATTTGGAGGGTGTACCAGCAACCATACAGCAACTTGACTAGATGTGTTTCCCTTGCAGGTTGGAATAGTATTGTTATGCTCCGTGTTTTATGGCGCAACTTCTCGCTCCGTAACACACAGGCTCACCCTCAGGTTTTCCTCTGCTCTGTGGGGCGACTTCTCACACCATAAGACATAGACACAAGCTTTGAGGTTCTTTATTTCAAGACCGGGCTAGAACATATACCAAAGGAACAGGGCAAAAACACAGGCAAACCAGTATTGCACATATATTAACCAGACTGACTGACACAATACAATATAGAATATTTCATGTGGCACTTACAGAATCCCTTACAATACAATATAATATAGGCAACACACAATATAGCATTGTGGCACACTGGGAAGTATAAGTCTGTGGCTCACTGAGTGTTCTGATTGGGGCTACGTACGCAGTTTAGGCTTTCCCTGGCCAAATGATAGTCCTTGGGTGTATTCCCCTCGTAACACTATGGAGGCACTGAACCTTTACACTGACAAGAGTTAATTGAGAGTCACTGGGGAAGTCACATGTTGGTACACTCACAAACTGGGGCATGTGGGGGACAAGGGTAGATGTCACTCACAAGGGGTGGGAATACAAACGTCACACTGGGGAAGAGGAACTTCGCAAGGGACCGTATTCACTGGAGAGCACTACCGCGGGAGGGAACATGGATAATCACAGTCCGGGTGGGGTGACAGGAGGAAGAGGACACTGACGCTCTCGGAAGGTTCAGGTGGCGGCCTGGGGTAGGAGTGAGGCCGGCTGGAGACAGTGGAGTCGCCTTATGTCGGGGATGCCCGGTGGGCGTGGTGGGAGGCTCACCTTGGGTCCCGCGGGAGGTGGCCTCGGAAGTGGTTGGGCCCCCGGGACTGAGGCCGAATAAAGCCAGGAGGCGGGCAGCCTTTCGTCTGGCTCGGGACGTCGTCGGAGTGTGGAGGGCACCCTGGGACACAGAGGGACCTGGAGAGGGCGACGTGCCCCTCAGCAGCTGAGGGCTGCGGTCTCATCAGGGAGAGGGGGCCGTCAGGAGTCGCCTGCAGCATCAATGTCCCTGCGAGTCCATCAACATCTGCATCTGGAGCAGGGACGGTTGGGCCGACTGGATCCTCATAACAGGTCCGCTCCAGATCACCTCGAAGAAAATGTGGTATTTTTGCAATTTTATACCCACGCAATCCCGGACCAAAAACGGAAAACATTTTTATTGCATAAAACAATCTGAAGGGACATAAACCAAGGAAGAGCAAGAAAAAAGTACTCCTTATAGGAGAAATAAGAGCAGGATGGCCATCTGTCATGTTTTTAGACCAGTTTCCCAACCCACGAGCGATGTTTTTCCACCCAGCTGGGCGGGATGAGAAAGAATGGGGGAGGAGAAAGGGGGATTTCCCCCTCTCAATATCCTCCCCCATTGGCTCATATTCCTCTCCAGAAGAGTCATCCAGGTCTTCCTCTTCTGGAGAATCACTAAATGAAGTGACAGAAGGGTTCATGTGAATATTTCAACAGCCTCCTCCAGCCCAATAGGCAGAAAAATGGCGTGATTTTCGCGAAATTCTGACGCAATGATGGACAGTGTCACACTGATGTTACCCACCCATGCTGAACCAAACTCATTGCTACAAATGTTTGTGCACAGTGTTGCCAATACATTAAGCTACTTCTTAACAAAAAAAATTAGCTGGATTGAAGCAGAAAAATAAGAGTAAAATTAGACGATGTATATTCCAATATCCACTCAACGCCGGCGTGCCACAGGGGTCAGTTCTGGCACCAACCCTGTTCCTGCTTCTTATTAATGATCTCTTATCTGTCACCCACAATCCCATACATTCATATGCAGATGACTCTACACTTCACAGTTCATTCACACTCAAACACCCATTTACAAAGTCTGATATCTCTAATTCTCAATTCAACACAGCCATCTCCTTAAATCAAGACTTATCTATGATCAGTGACTGGGGACAAAACAACCTTGTCTCATTTAATGCTAGTAAAACCAAATATATACAATTTACTAATAGACAAATATTGCCTGATTTATATATTACCTTCAGTGCTACTAATATTCCCCTCTCCAAAAGTATTGAAATTCTCGGCGTCTCACTGAACCCGAGGCATCCCATCGACGTATGGGTACATCGCAACGTTTTGTCACAGCTAGACCCATCGACGTACGGATATGTCGCGCAATTGCATGGGTCATAATTTGCACAATATTCAAGTTTCACGGGTGATTTTTGGTAGGCATATGTGTGAGACCTTCCTCTACCTGCTGTCAAGTGAGGATACTGCCTGGTTCTACCCAACCCACCCTCCCCCCCTCCATCCCACACTGGGCAATTCACCTGTTAGCAGTAACCTGGCCAGTAAAGGTATGTTGCCCCACAGTCTCTCCAATGACGAAATTCACGGTGAAAGTGATTCCTGTGGTAGAGGACAAAGAAATAAAGAAGCTAGAGCAAGAAACAAACAGAAGTGATGAGGTGGTAATGTCATAAAAGAAGGTGCCATATGTGGATGTATTTGGTGACTGAACAATGCTTCTATTGCCTAAATAAATGTGTGAAAACCAATATAGTCTTGTACTACACATTAATTTGTACCAAATACATAAATAAATACATAATTAAAGGTGGCTTGAATTAGTTAACCCTTCCATAGTTCGTTTTCTTTAGCCAGGTACCCTGAGAAAGAGGGAAAACGTAAAACTGACTCATCACCGGTAGCACCATTTATAGCCTCAGGAGGGCGATTTCTCTATGAATTCTCGATGTGAATTCTCGATGTTTCTCACCAAAAGCGAAGGTTTGAGCCCCCCCTCCAAAAAAAAATCCAAAATGGCTCGGGACTGAGGGGTACCAGAGGCGGGAAATCGGTCGGGACGTGACGGGTTAACAGTGCCCTCAGCTGGACCTCTTATGTCAGATCACTTGCTAAAATCGCCTCAAAGTTTATTATACAGAGTCCGTAACTTCCTCACCGACGAGCAGACAGCTATAATTTACAAAAGTCAAGTGCGCTCTCAGCTTGAATATTGCTCACCCTTGTGGAATGGATGTGGAGAGGTTGCATTTGAAAACAACTAGACAAAATTCAGAAGAAAGCTGTGGAAATTATTAATAACCCTGCTATTACAAATATTTTACCTCCTGTATGAGTAAGAAGGAATGTTGCCGCCCTTGCATTATTTTACAGATATTTTTATGGCAAATGCTCAGACAAAGTTGCGTCCATTGTGCCACCTCTCCATGCCTTCCCTCGTTCTACACGGGCATCTGGCAGCACTCATGACTGGAATGTCACACTGCCATATTGCAGAACTTCCACCTATCAGAATTCTTTTATTCCCCGAACTGCATCTCTCTGCAACTCGCTTCCTCAGAGTTGTTTCCCTCCAAACTTCAATCTACAACTGTTCAAGACCAACTGTTACAGATATTTCTTGAATGGAGGACACCAGTAACCTGGTGTATGGATTTTTTTTAATTCGTTTGTTTTTCTTTCCTCTGTTCTGTTATTTCAAAAAAAGAAAAGTTTGAGACATGCTACAGCACTCAAATTTAGCTCTCGGCACATCACGTTGGTGAGATTAATCGAGATGTTTTGTACTGTCGGCACCATGCCGACGGTTGGAGTGTACGGGTTAAAATACTGTGTCACAGTCATGTGTTTCCTCATATACATCAAGCACGGACATACAGAGAAACCTAAAGAGAAATAAAAACCAAGCGTTTAGTGAACCATGTCCATCATAAAGAAGAAGACTCTTGGTGGATAAACAGTTTTCATTCCGTGATTGATGGGCCTCTTGTGGTGAAGTTTGTTCATTAATTAAAGATCCTAAACACCCTCCAAGATGGAGATCAGCTTTTATGTGTCGTGAAATTATTAGGACAAGGACAAAAAAGTCATTCAAGATTCCATCCTTAACATCTGTACAGAAAGAAATGATGAGTGGGCTGCTGATATTAGAGTTCGTTTGGCAGGAGCTGTCAGTGACCTCCATGCAGCTGATACAAGATATTATGTAGACTGCAGGTCGAAATTCATGTCGCCAAAATCAGCAGCATCACCTGAAAAATTCGGTGCTCATTTATAACTGTGATAAAGATGGTGCATTGGAATCTCTTCGTCATGCCATGACAGAAGACAAAACGCGTGTTTGGAATTCTGTTGAATGATTTGACACATACAAAGCATATGGATGGTGTCAAGATGGTTTATGGTTCAAAAAGTCAATGAATACCTTGGTTAAGACCTACTCATTTAGACATCTTCGGGACTATCTACTATAGCATATTCATCTTTCGGTGTAAAGCATCAAAATTCATGGCAGTGGCTGATGAAACTATGTAATTTCATATCATTTCAAAAGAGTATTTTTCTTTTCAATATCAAGGCCTAATTACCACATGTGATTTAGGTTTGATACAGTTTTATGGATGTGCAATTTAGTTATTTATAGGTAGAATTTCACAGCTGTGTTGGTCGTAAGTTTGGTATTTCCATGGTGTTTTGATAATTGTAAAGTGTTGATGAATGTTCATTTTAAGCTATACAGAAGCTTAATATGCATTTTGTGGTGCATACCAATAAACTTTTCCTGTTTTTGAAATGTTAGAAATCATGATTTGGCTTAATACTTCATCAGAATTGTGATTTGATATGATTGATTTTTTTTTTCAAAGAGCCTAGTTATTTCTTAAATCATTTATGGCCCCATCCAAATTATCTACATTATCATGCAACACTTGGTTGTAAATGCTTCTCACAAGGTTTTGGTACACATTAACCACAAAAATATGCAAACTTACACAATTCAGATGTGTATTACTTTGTGAATGTAACTTCTTTCTAATGTGACAGCCATCTTGGACGCCATCTTGAATTTGCAAAATGCTCATGGGTGACGAGGGGGCACCCAGCGGATTCTTAATCTACACATTCTTAGCTTTCAAATGGCACCAAGATTAAAGCTACAGATGTAAAGTTGGTGTTTTTAGACTGTATATAAAATAAGAAGATTCCACCACTTTACCACCAGTGTAAGGATACAAAATTTAGGCTCCCAGTTAATAACGAAAATTAAGAGATTACCACCACTTTCACCAGTGTAAGGATAGAATTTTTACAATCATTTAGTTAATTAATGAAAATAAGAAGAGATACCATCACTATGAATCAGAGTTACAAGAGTAGGCTGCCACCACCCAGCGAATGCCGGGAAAGAATTATTAGCTCCACTAAAGTAAGATGAAGAACACTGGGACCTAGCTAATAAGTGACTAGGGTAGCGTGAATTGTTCAGAGTGCGTGAGTCTTAAGATAGCAACACACCTTGCAGGCAACGCAATCTCACAATAAAACTCCCCAGGGGATAATAAGTCTCAAACACAATAAAAACTTAACCTAATATTTACTAAGTATAAACATACAAATATAAGAAACTAGATTTTGATCAAATTAACCATAGATTACTTCCAGGATATGAATTACTAGAAATTATAAGATCATTTCTCTTTCGCACTGATATTATCTCAGGGCAGGTCAGATATACCAAAAGAAGATCAATGAATGCAAGAGTACTTTCACCTCTGCTCAACAAATTCTCAGAATGATACTAACACACTATTATGAACAGAGTTCCTCACAGTTGGATTCAAGCACAATTTTATATTCGCATGCACATATAAATATATAAATTTCACCTCTTAACCTGCTATTTCCAAATTAACATTATCTCCAGTGTATCTAACAATTTCATATACCAAATCATTATATTCACAATGACACCTTAACATGGAACCAGCAATCTAATGGCCTCGTATGGGCTCCTTGGATAATGACCTTGGAAAAATTACATAACAGGATATATCCTTGGGACTGAGTTCTTTCCCACACTTTTCACTTCGAAGTTCTCAAGCAACTCATACAATGATAATAGAGGAACTATGTAAACGAATCGACACTCTAAATCCGGAATGCAATTTTCAATAACTTCCTAGGACTAAAATTTAAACAGGCTTACTACTCGTTTCCAATATTCCCAAGTATGTATATATAAGATTACAGTATTACAGTGGACCAATAATTCGCTATCGAGATTAATGAATCTGAAAAAGAGAGGGGGGGGTGAATTTCTAGTATAAACGGGCACAAACGAGAAGAACCGTTCGGTTACTCCTTTCGTCGGGGCAGGCGGCTACGTTGGAACAACTGCAATCTGCGTAAGATTGCGTATCCGAAGACGACAGAGATAGAAGTCATTACAAAAGGAAGTTAGAGGAGACATTATCAGTCAACCTATTAAAATATAGAGAGGATTTACATTATAGACACAAAGGGAAGAGGGGGGGAAATACGGAGCGTGAACACCGACCTGCGTATCCGAAGACGACAGAGATAGAAGTGAGCGTCACTGCCCTTCGGCTGCATGCTCTCTTCCTCGCGGTTGTCCTAACATCGGAACTGACTTCGGCTAATTCCTCTGCAGCATTACTGTTCACACCTACTAAGATGGCATAGGAAATAAGGTGTTCACACTCGACATACATAGACGGATTGACTGACACTTATACCGAAGCCTAAACCAACGAGTGTTTAAACTAATTATAACCATGTGGAGGTACGTATCCAGTCGCCAGTGTAATGCAAACTTTAAGATTTGCAAATTTCCATTATCGGCAATTAGAATTTAACTAAGCTTTAATTCATTACTATGTAGTACAAAAAGATGATAATACCAAGCCTGACTTACAAATTTCGAATTTAAAGTATGAAGATAAATTTTCGCGATTATTAATCTCGTGCTAAAACTTTCGTCTCTACCGTGAGAACTGTCCACGACTCTCACTCCCATAATCGCTCTATACAGTTCCTCTGTTACTAGAGTATCACTTTCGCCATAAGCATTAACAGGGAACAAGCCTGAATATGGAATTTGATGATCACTCCCTACATACTACAGATGAATCATAATCAGGGCTTCAAGGCTACACTTACATCACACTTATACTAACTTATACTACACTTATATTAACTTATACTAACTTATACTAACTTAAGTATACTTAAATTACCCTTAAAATTACGGCACTACACAGACAACATTTGACGGTTCATCCCAGTATCTGCTGGACTAATTTCCTTTCATCCTTTCACATGAAATTTCCATGACAGCTTTTCTATGCTGCATGGTGTTCCTTCTCACTATTACCTGCTGACATCGACTGGTGGGTTCAGTGGGGATGTAGAGGGTTTCCCTGCTTTCCTGTTCTTGTCTTTGACATACATTAGTTCGTACCAATCCTGTAACAAACATCATCAAAATGACCAATAGGTCTAACGTTTGCTCTCCTTTGTGTTCCTTTGTATTCTTCTTTCTCTCTTACATCCATCCTCTCTTGCTTTTATTAATCGATTTCAGCTTCCTCATCTTCTTGCTCCTCCTCTTTTCCTCCCTCCTCCTCCTCCTCCTTCTTATCATCATCATCATCGTCAGCATCACCATCATCATGTGCAGCGGCACCATAAAGCAAAATCTTAATCATCCTTTTCCTTTTCCTCCATCTCCTTCTCCTCCATGGTAAGATGGTGGTGAAATTTATTCACCTGAAATAACATTATGGCTTTTAAACTTGTCCTGATATATATATATATATATATATAGAGAGAGAGAGAGAGAGAGAGAGAGAGAGAGAGAGAGAGAGAGAGAGAGAGAGAGAGAGAGAGAGAGAGAGAGAGAGAGCTATCCATTCCCAGGAGATACTTTGTATTTGTATAGGTATGCATACCCAGTACACATTCATTCTAGTTCGTACAAGGTCCTATTGAGATTTCAGTCACATTTCCCAAATGTAGTGCTATTAGCTCGTAACAGTCGGGGGGTTAATGAACGACCCTTCGATTTTTTTTTTTCCTTTTTTCTATGTTGCATGCTTTCAACTAAATATAGCTCAGTAACTTGAGCACCTAGAACTTTCAGTTTAAAATCGTAATACTCATCAATCCTTCTTCACTGCAAGCATCCCCAGGTCACTAGGTGGAGGAGTTATGGGGCAGGGGGTGATGTGTGAAAGTAGTTCTGGGGGTCGTAGTTAGTCGCATCTGTACCAGCTGACGAATCAGTGGCTAGGGCGAGCTGGGCATGTGTAGACCTGGACCAGGCAAGGCTGCCCAAACGCCAATCGCACTCCATCACATTCCCCTTTACGCCTTAAGACCACCGTCACCTGCCCCTGCCACTGCCCCATGAACGAGTTTCTCACATCCTGTATGAATGGTTCACACGTTTTAGTCACTCAGTTCTTCCAGTTATTCCAGAGTGATACGATGTCATACAGTGTGTAGGACAGGGAAATACTAAGGCTTATACATAATCATAAGCAGTACTAGCCATGAAAACTTGCTTTAACTTGAGCTCATTTCCGACACAAGTGCCATGAAGGGTTACTTTCATTTTTACTGGAACTCATTTTGTTATATCAAGAGTTTTCCTTTGTTTCTAGCATTTTACATAAAAATGGCACTTATTTGGGTAAGTCTTTACTTCACTACAGGAATGGCAGTCAATTCTAAATCATTTTTTGTCACAACACTTATTCTTATGTATATTGCAGGGTCAGTTTCATTTTCACTTGGCTTATTTTTCATATCAAGGTTTATACACTATGATAGAAAACCACTGTTGAGTACTTGCCCTGAAAGATCACTTCTGCTTTTTATCCATGACTTATTTCTGAACCATACGATAACTGTACACTACTTGCCTCGAAAGATCAAATTTACTTTTCACTCTAACTTGTTTTCTATACTGCATGATACAAAACCACTGCACAGTACTGTTCATAACACTTATTTTCAGTATTTTAGTTTTCCTTTTTTTCTATAATTTACATATGTTTTTTCTGCAGTCTTATTTCACTAAATGATTATCAGCATTTACTTTCGTAAATAATTATTCTTTAAAATAAAATTTTCCAAATTTCTCTACACCACTTTTTATGTACAAATTTACACTATATGTTACACTTCCCCACACGTGAAGAGTCAGGCTGGGTGATGTGGACGGTGGTGATGCACAGATGCCACAAAGGTGATGAGAAAGAGGCTGAGGAGCTGTAAATGGTGGCCAGGGTATGTCACTGTAATAACTTCCACTCTCAAACGTTGTCTGCCCACTTGCTAACTCTTCCAATTGAAATATCACCCAACTCCCATCCCTGCACAAGTGAGAGGCAGGAGAATGGTGGAGGTGGCAGGGATCAGGTGGCTGCTCGTGGCAGAAAGCAAATTGGACTCTCCCATTTCCTGTAGAAGACTGGCAGTAATTTTTTGTTTTAAAGATTCGCCACACTGGTGTGGCACGGGCTCGGGGTGGACAGCCCGTCAGAGGGTGGCAGTAAGTAAACAAGGGGGCGTCCTCTGCATGGCGACAGAGGACGCTGGCGTGGGGGGGGGGGGAGGCAGAGCCAATCCCCCCATAATAACAAGGGGATAGTAAAGCTCACCCACCTCTTATATGCCTCTCTTGCAGTGGGCACCATAGAAAATGGGTAGGACTTCAAACACAAGCAGGAAACTCAAATCTGCTATGCCCATCATCTAAGCCGCCCTGAATACCTGTTGTATGATGGCTATAGCCGACATCCCAGCTTGGGAGATAACAACGTACATGAGGAGTTTGTTCCAGGTGGACCAACTTTGTAAATGAAAATGTTTCACATATGCCGATGTTAAATCTTTTCAATTTGAGTTTCCCTCCCTACTTGCATGTTGAATTCATGTAGAGATTAAGCAACTTTCTGTGGTCAGAACTGCCATTGTCATTCAGTAGTTTAACCACAGTGTACCCCACTGAGTAAAATAAAAACTGATATCCCTCTATGCCGGCCGATTTGGGATTTTTTTCTGGCTAAAGGGGCTTAATACACCAATATAAGATCCCTGGCACTAATAAAAGTAATCACAAAAGCCAGAAAGTTGGATGAATCGAGACAGGTTGGTGCCACTCGACTCCTGAAATCTTTGAGGTTACTTGGAGAGTAAATCGGCTGTGAGCTTGTGAACCAATTTTGGATTTTTTTTTCTAGCTAAATGGGCTTAATACATCAATATAAGATCCCTGGCACTAATAAAAGTAATCAACAAGCCAGAAAATTGGTTGAATCGAGTCAGGTTTGTGCCACTCTACCTCTGAAATCTTTGAGTTTACTGAGAGAGCAGAGCGTCTGCGAGCTTGTGAACCGATTTTGGATTTTTTTTTTTTTTTTGTGGGTAAATGGGTTTAATATATCAATATATGATCCCTGGCGTTACAAAAAGTAATCGCCAAAGCTGGAAAGTTGGTTGAATCGAGTCAGGTTGATGCCACTCGACCTTTGAAATCAAGGTTACAGACAGAGCAGAGCAGCTGTGAGCCTGTGAAGACTCACTCCCCTCACGTGCTCCTAAATCAGTGCTGTAAGCGTAGCGGAGATATGTCTGAAGTTAGCAAGATACAATATTACCTTCCATTTTAATTCAGTTTCTTGCAATGACTTCTCAGTGCAGAAGTAGAGCTACATCACCGGCGTTTGTGAAGGGGACATTGATTTACGTCGTTAGCATGGTACGGGTTAACACTTCAATAAGTTGACCTTGTAGTCTACAACTTTCTCATGAAAATAGTCCAAGAGCCCTCAGGCTATCTAGATAACTCAGTCTTGTAATGAATAGAACAAATTTTGTAGCCCTAGCTTGTATTCTTTCAAGTCGATCAATGTCTTCTCTGAGTGTAGGTAACCATAACTGCACAGCATATTCCAGATGCGGCTGAATTAATGAATTTGTAGAGTATAATAACAGTCTATTTCTATAGCTGGACTGCTTTTGGATGTAGCATAGCAACGTCAGATCTTTTTGGAGAAAGAGAGGGAGAGAGAGATTATTTCTTCCTATGCATTTAACACTTTTAATATAATGATGTCCTTCTGCAATTTATCCTTGGTTTACTCAGATGATTTTAGGTAACTGTCGAACAACTCTCACAATGAAGTGGTCAGAGTGGCCTCATCTTTTTTTTTCTTTTCTTTCTTTTTGATGTATCCAACATGTCGCCACTTCGGCGCTAACACCCACCGTCCATATTGAATACATGCTAGGGTTGTCTCATACAGGACTGGTGAACTGGTATAAGCGGGGGTATTTTTACATGTTGTCGGGTCTTTTGGTAGATCAGTAAAGTCTGCTTTTATGGAATTCAGGTCCTTAAACTGAACCCTGTCCCAACCGGGATTCGATCCTGGGTTCAATAGGACTGCAAGCAGCCACTTTACTGTTTCAGCCACCGCCTCCTTCCATCACTGAATAATATCGTTTAGAGTTTGGAAAAATTAAAAGGTTTTCGAGAGGGGCGCCTTCATACGGTGATACTGATATAACAAAGCGATTCCATTGCCTGGGTATTCACATATTCTACTTTGAATTTCCTTGTCCCCAGCATGAGAATGATGGACACATGGAGAATTTTGCATCTGCAGTTAATTTGGGTTATGCTTCAGATTAGACTGGGGACCAAAACAACAATAATAACAATAACAAACTAGAATGCACTTGGAGAATGCATTCCACCACCTTTTTTTTTTAATGCAAGAAAGAAAGAACCAAAGGCCATGGGCCCACATACTGTTCCCTCCAAGAAAAAGTAAAAACAATACAAAAGAGAGCCAAATTCTAGATCCATTCATATCGAGATGCCTGGACATAGTGTTTGAAAGACTGGAGATCATAGAAAGTAGGAAATACAGACAGAGGAAGACAGTTGCAGAGTTGACCAGTTGCATAAATGAAGGACTGGGAGTAACGGTTAACTCTTGCATTAGAGAGTTGGACAGAAAAGGGATGAGAGTTTGTTGCTAGACAGGTACTACGTGCCCGTCGTAGAGGCGGAGGGATGCAAACAGACAGTTCAGAGGAACAGTGACCGTTGAAGTAGCGATACCAGAGAGATAAAGATGCAACAGTGCGGCGAAGAGACAAAGGTTGAAGGGAATCAGCAAGAGGAGGAGAGTTAATGAGACGAAAAGCCTTTGACTCCACCCTATTGAGAAGAGCTGCATGTGGGAAGCCTCCCCACACATGAGAATTGTACTCCATATACGGGCGAATAAAACCCGTGTACAAGGTCAACAACTGTGCAGGGGTAAAGAATGTTCGGAACTGGCTTAGCACACCTAATGTCTTGGAAGTAGATTTCACAAGAGATGTAATACGTTCTTTGCAAGACAGATCCCCAGAGAATGAAACCTCAAGCATGTTCAAGGATGATGCAAGACTGAGCTGGACATTATTAAACATTAGTGGGTAATCCTGAGGAAGATTTTGTCGGGTTGATAAGTGTAAGAACTGAGTATTTGATGCATTAAAAACAACAAGATTATTTTTACCCCAATAAGAGATACGAGCCAAGTCAGACATTAGGTGTGCCATAGCCTCATCCCTTTTTTGTTGAAGTAACTGCTGAGATGGACGTTGTGGAAACCGTATGGAAAGGTGAAGGGTGGAAGCATCAGCATACGAGTGGATAGGGTTAGATGTACAGCTTAGAAGGTCATTGATGAATAAAAGGAAGAGAGTTGGTGATAGGACATAACCCTGAGGAACACCACTGTTGATAGGTCTAGGAGAAGAACGATGGCCGTCTACAACAGAAGCTATAGAACGACCAGAAAGGAAGCTAGAGATGAAGTCACAGACAGAAGGATAGAAACCGTAGGAGGGCAATTTGAAAATTAAAGATTTATGCCAGACTCGATCGAAAGCCTTTGAGATGCCAATAAGACTTATTATTTACTGCTGTGATTCCTCTTTCCAAACAGACGAATTCTTTTACAGGCTCATATAGTCCGTTAATCCAACGGAATTAGTCTGCAGTGTTACCCACTGTCACCTAGCACATACTTCCTCTAATGCCAATAAAATGTATTGTTTATTCCAACATCAAGTTCCTGATCCACCTAAAATCTAACTAATTCTTCCGTGACCAATTGCCTACCTATCCACCAGATGTCATTGAATCCCAGTGACAAGTTTTCTAGATATTGTATACTCAGATAGACAACTAGACACAGGGGTAAAAAACTTGTCTAATTTCGATGACGGACGTAACAAATTGATGTCATCATACTGCAGGATATTATTATCATCTGTTTGTTGCTCCGTCTGTCCCAAACAAACTCATGACATGCTGGCCTACGTAAACATTTTTTGTTGTGCCCACAACACGAAAGGGTTAATCAAAATTGGTCTGTAACTT
>JAGKTI010013948.1:0-22326 GCA_018397915.1 Birgus latro
GGTGTTTGTGGATTAAACATCCATCCATCCAATCCGTGTTTCCTCATATGGAGCATTGGAGCCCGGGGCTAGGCAAGTTGGTCCTGAGAGTTAAGATGAGAGTGACCAGCCTCACTCATCCCTGAGTGGCATTACATGAACAGTAAACCCCAACCATCCCTTGGATATAAACCTGCACCGGCTCAGTCCAATTGGAGTGCCTTAATTACCCACTTTAGTTTTACTCCTGTTATCTTTAGCCCTTCTTTGAGACTTTCTCTGTTCAGGTCATTTAACATTTCTTGCAATGACTCTGCTGTTTCTGAGATTAGGACAATGTCATCTGCAAATCTGAAATGGTTTAGCTTTTCTCCATCTATGTTCATTCCTTTGTTTTCCCAGTCCAGCTTTCTGAAAGTACTTTCTCGGCATGCTGTAAATAATTTTGATCATGAAAACATGTAATAGCCAGCTGCAAAAGAAAAATGCAGTGTGCACATAATATATAATGGTAAAATGGAATAAAATCATGGTAGAATAGAATAAAATCATGGTACAGTACAGTAAGCTAGAATAAAATCAACATCAACACCCACAATTTAACCATCCCTCATCAGTTTTACCCAGGATCTCCCACTTCTGATGAATCAGCATTACCCACTTCCATTTCCTTGGTGAAGGGGCCATCATCACATACCCCAGGAAGATGCATGAAAGGAATAGCAAGGCCTGAAGCAGGTAGAGAACAGCCATGAAAACCACTGAAAACCACCACGTGCATCGCCATAACAACTGTCTGAGAGGAGCTGTTTACTACACTGTTGCGGGATGGGAACTAGGAACGACCAAGGGGGTCTCTAGCGGATGCTGGGTGAATTACCCAGCCAGACAGGGCAGCGCTACCGGGCTATTACCGCCTGTCTGGGTGCAAAAATGATCATACTACCATAATTTCCACCCAGACACATGCATTTTGTCTGGATACTATGAAAAATATACAAATAATGGTTTCGAACAGCCAGATCACAGCGTGTGGGTAGTGGATTATCCGGGTAATGACCATCCAGATAATCGAGAGATTACTGTCTTATGATTCTGTCGGTCTGTACCCTCTGTCCTAAAAACTTTACCATGAGTAAAGATGAAAGCTTAATATTTAAAACAGTATAGTAGTCATACAATACAGTAATACAGTACTGTACATACAAATATGTATGTACAGTTCTCACAAAATGTTGACATCGATGGGGAGAAACAGCACTGGGAAGTTCTCATTCGTAAACAGTACAATGCACAGTACAGCACAGGGTAGTTCAGGAATCTCAGTAGAGCACTAGGACATGAGCACTGACAGACCATTAGCTTTGCAATACAATACAGTACAGTAGCTCGAACATAGGACACCACAGAGTTATTCAGAGCACAAGGGTTTTGCAGCTGCATGGTAAGAACAGTGGAGTGCACAGGCATGTCTTGACTATGACATCCGCAGACGAGAATGAGAGTGCGGTGGCATTCTTGGCACGCCTGATGAACCATGCCCACAACGGTCAAGGGAGTTGGGATAATTCTACTGTACAACACTTCTCTCCTGGTCATCAGTTCACTAGTACATGCTCAAGATTATTTTCTTTATTTATTTCTCCTTTACTGTATTACCTGCAAAATAACTGACTGGTGAATGAGGGGGTGGAGTAACGGCAGTCAGTTAAGGAATAAATTGGCATGCCCCAGCCGTTTACACAACTGTGAGCAAGGGAGTCATGATAATTCTACTATACAACACTTCTCTCCTAATCATCAGTTCACCAATAAATGCTCAAGATTGATTTCTTTAGTTTACTGTATTTGGGTTTCTGTAGTTTATTTTTCCATGTTCTATGATTAAAATAACAAATAATGTTTAACAAAATGACAAACGATAAAGATTAGGAGGATATGCAGTGCATACCCTGTTTAACAAAATGACAAACGATAAAGATTAGGGGGATATGCAGTGCATACCAGAGTGCGAGGCCAGGGAGGGCTAGGTTTACAATGGAAGAGTTGAGAGGTAGGATGGGACTGGAGTGTATGTATTGGTGTTGTGATGTGAAGAGGTAGATTGAGATGGTTTGGGTATGTGGAGAGGATGGTGGATGTTAATTGGATGCAGAAAGTGAGAAGTGTTAACGTTAGGGGTAGGGGTAGGGTTGCAAGAGGTAGACCGAAAAAGACCTGGGATGAAGTAATTTAGCATGACTTCAGGGATAAGGGACTGAATAGGGAAGCTGTCAGAGATTGAGCAGCATGGAGAGCTGCCATTAGGTGACCAAGGCCAATGCATGCGAGCATGTTGGAGCCTTTATTATTATTTAAAAAAAAAAAAAAAAGTTTTACGCCATATTTTCCCGTAAGGGCAAAGGCGTTGCCCCTGGGTAGAGGACTTAGGTTTGGGGCGTGTAGCATTTTATGACTGGATGCCCTTCCTGATGTCTACAAGTGACCCTTGGGTGGACAACAACCCCCGACCCTTTGGCCAGATCAGAGCGCTCTAACCCGCTGAGCCACGGCTGCTACTTCCCGTGTGCATTGTTCACTGCTGCAAGACACTGCAATCATGTGTGTGTTATGCTTATGGGTTGTGTTTAAGAGGAGGTTATGTTTCAAATGAAATTGTTTGTGTGTGCCTGGATATGAGTGGCATTGTACATACTGCAGTGATATAGGCTATGTATTGTATAAGAGTATGTACCGTATGTATACGGTAAAAGTCCAATTGTTCGGCATCTACGGGACCGGGCCGATACTGAGAAATTGGATTTGCTGAATAATAAAAAAAAAACTACCCACTCAGTTCCTTATATGTTTTGTTGAACACTGTCATCACTACTTATGGTATTACAAATGTGTTTGAAGAGAGTACTGCACACTGTATGATACTGTGCAATACTGCAATCAAAACTACTGTACCTGAATCTGAAATATATACAAATTAATGAACATACTGCATACTGTACAAGTGTAATGACACAGTAGGCCTACAGGTCACAGATAACACTTCCTGGACAGCCGAGATGATACAGAATACTATATTACCTACCCAGCAGTACCTTATAAGCGAACACTGTCATCACTCCTTAAATTATTACAAATGTGTTTGGAGAGAGTAGTGGATATAGTACTCTCTCCAAACACAAACTAAAGCAGGTGGAAAAATACAGAAAACAAACTGGAGGAATATGAATTGGTAAGATTTTTCTGCTGAAAGAGTAACGTACACATAGCGCTCATTCTTTTGTTCTTTTTTGTGTGTATATGTGAAAGAGAGAGTGTTGATGCAGACAGTAAAGTATTCCATTAACTCCTTAATAACCTCTGGGATTGGACAACCCTTTACACTACTGGTGTCAGTGATGTCGAGTTAGCATGAGCTGTAGAAAACTGTGAACAATTATGGGAAGGGAACGAAGGTCACTGGTATGTTTACACGGCTCTACACTACCATTCCAAGCAGTCAGGCGGTCGCTTAATGGTACAATTTGTGTCTGTTATTAATTGATGCCACACTGTAAACAAAGAGCTGCAGACGGTGCAGCTCAGTCTCACATTTACATTGCATGTGGAAGGTGGAGTTCAGTAGTGCTTTCCTTGCTTATCGATAACTCTAATGATGGAAAATTGAGTGAAGTACTGTATTTGCAAAGCATCAACTTTTCCCAGCTGACATTAAATGAAAAGATTGAAATCAAAGCAAGAGGCAGACCAACACCAATTTTATCCATTCAACAGAATAGTACACACAGGAACAGAGAATATACACGTCAGTTTAACATCAGTGTTTATCAGAAATGTGAATGGCTCTGTGGTTGTGAAGAGGCAAATGGTTTATTCTGCTTTCCATGCTTATTATATGGTGAACTTGTCATGGATGAAAAGTTGTGTAACTGATGAGACATTTGCCACAGAAAATTATGATACATGAGCAGTCAGCCAAACACATGCATAATGTGATTGATTTATCATTGCTAGGTATTGTTAACATTGCAGCACAAACTGACACAGCATACTGTTCAAGCTGTCAGTTGCAAAACACAATGAACAGTTGAGAAAAAAGAGATGTGTTATCCAAAATCATAAACTGCGTAAATTTTTTTAGAGAATTTGAACTCCCTCCTAAAGGACATGATGGAATTACAAGCTCCAAGAATCCTGGAGTATCGTGTGGATTAGTTGATTTTGCCTGTGAACTGGACTCAAGCTATGATGCACATTTAAAGACTGCTACTGTTTTAAGGGAACATCCATGTCAGGACAGAATGAGCTTTTAGAAGCTGTGTTGGAAATCTGCAAAAATAAGATCAAGGAAGAAGTAAAGAATGCAGAATATTTGGCAGTTATGTGTTGAGACAATGGATATTTACAATAAAACATAGATGGTAATCTAAGGTATGAGCTACAAGGGAAGCCTGTTGAGAGATTCCGGGGATTTTGTAAACTGTCAACACGACAGCAGAAGCCTTATCAAGTGTGTTACTTAAAGAGCTCCAGACTTGTAATAGGTGATTGTTCACACAAGCTCATTGCCCAAACTTACAATGATGCAGCTGCTCTAGGAGTCAGTAAAGGTGTGCAAACCAGAATAAAAGAAATGCCCACTTTATCCACTTATGCTCACCAGTTGCACTTGATTTTGGAAAAGACATCACAGGATACCAATGTTTGAGTGTATATCCAATGGGTGGTAGGGGTTCATTGCTCACGTAATGCTGCTTGGGGATGAGTGAGGCTGATCACTCTTGTCTTAAATGTTGGGACCAACTTGCTTAGCCCCGGGTTCCTACATTCCTAATGGTGCGGCATAGGATTGGATGATGGATGGGTGGATGGAGCATTTTTCAGTAACTTGTCAATAATACCAGCATTTTTTTTCTAAGTCTGTACAAAGAGTGGCTGCATTGGAGTTTGTTACTACCCATGGAATTCCAAGGCCATCTGCAACACATTGGAACTTCAGAAGCAAAACAGTCAATTCCGTGCATGAAATGAAAGATACACTAATTGAATGTTACAGCACACTGGAAGCATCAAAATCAAGAGAGACTAGATCTGCAGCAGCAGGTATCAAAAGGATTCTGAATGATCCTGAATTTGAATTTTGGTTGGAATTTTTCTCCAAAGTAATGTTTCATGTTGATATCATGTTCTCTCAGCTTCAGTCTAGAAGTATTGATGCAGCTAAAGCTAATGCCTCTTTAAAAGTTTTTAATTCCACAGTTAGTTAAGAGATGCATGTGATGCCATCGTGTCACCTCCAGAGCAGAAAGGAAGAAAATTTAATTCAGGTAGAACAGCTGCCACAAAGGAGGTCTGTGATATAATTTTCCTGCAGTGCAGAGAGAGATTCAGCAGTATTAATCATCTGGAAGCAAGCAAGTTAGGGTACTTTTGGTGAATACTTTTCCACTGTATGTTAAAAATTTCCCTAGTACAGTAGTGAACTTGCACAAGCAGTTGCAGCTTATCCCTTGCTTGAAAAAGACAAATTGAGAACTGAACTTACTGCACTGTACACAAGAGATGATGTGTGTAAATCAGAGAGTCTCATAGACTTGTTGGAGATGATTAATGACAATCAATAGCAGTCAGCATTCTCAAACACTGTCAAGTTGCTAAACATTTTAATAACAAATCCAGTGACAACAGCAGAAGCAAAAAGGTGCTTTTCAACCATGAAGAGAATTGAAAGATTTTTGTGCACTACTGTGGTGGATGACAGACTGTCTGCTCTATCAATGATATCCATTGAAAAGATTGGTAACAGACTTGAAAGATTGTAAAGAAAAAGTAATAAACCATTTAGCTACATCAAAGAGCCAACACACTGATTTTATTTTCAAGTAAAATTATACTACCATCACATCACCAGTTCACCACCTCAGCCATTCCTGCTGTCCACCACCACTACTACCCCGTCATCCCTTCTAGTGCTTCAAGCACCAGCCACCATCACTTGTCTGCTACCATGCCCTGAATATCCGTGGACATCTCACATCAGCTCATACCTGAGGTAGATCAAATCTGTGTACGATACTGTTGTGTGAAGTTTGCAGTCCCTCCATTTTTATTTTATCTCGAGCCACCACTACTCGTCAGTATTCACTCTTTTCCTGATCTTCGTGTACATTCCAGAACTCTCTCCATTACACTTATTATCTGATCCACAAGTTTTTTGTTTCAAGTTGATGAGATAGAGGAGGGGATTGAAGTGCCTTGAACCCCTCTGGGGCTGAGGCTAGACCTCAAAGCCCTCCAACTCACCCTCATTAGCACTGTTAGGTTGTGTGTCAGGCACTGTGGAGGTCCAAGACTGTGGATACTAGGGAGACTGTAATGGTGGAGGTGGCACCGGTAGGCGATGATGAGACTGTGGGATGACTCATTATCTTTTTATGAGTTAGGTCTTGTGTTCAGCAAACAGTTGGTCAGTTTCATTGTGGAGAAATAAAAGTTTGTCATTGCTGTTCTTGACTTCCATAATGGTGTCTTTGATTCTATCCCAGAGATCAAGGATGTTACTCATCTGCTGACTAGTAGGCCCTTGACGCTTCTCTTCTCCCTCTGCTGTTTTCTCCTGTTTGATGCTTCTGTTACCATGTGCTTCTCCTTGTTTACCTCCTGGACCAAGCTTTCAATATTAGTCATGTCAGGGAGTGATTGAATAAGCTCCATGATGTTTGTTTGCGTTACGTTGGCAGAGTCTTCTCCTGGCAACTGTTGCGCCACCTCTACTACCTTCCCTAATGCATCAGCATCTGTTGTGGCAGAGACAGCTGCATAAACTTGTTGCAGCAGCTTTCATCATCCATGCATAATCAGCTTCTTTGTTACATTGTCCCATGCTGCAGCAATGTTCAGCAATGCATTGTTAATGCTGAACAACTTCCAGTAGTACTTGGTGGGCATCACTTGTGGAGATGGAGTAGTAGCTGTAAGCAGGTCCTCCTCCAAGTCTCCTCAGTCCTCAGCTGCTTGCATCCCCGTGTCACTCTCTTGTCTGCATCCCCATGTCATTCTTCTGGTTGGTAGCCTTATGAATCACTTCATAAGTGCGAGAGGCGACAATAATCTCTTGGTCCAAGAGCTGGATAACACAGGTAGCGTTTGGTGGCAAAAACATAACTTCCACTGCTGGGTGACGTCCCACCAGGTACATAGGGTGGCCTGGACAAATATCTTAATGTAGAATGACTTTATAAGCTAGATTTTTTTTTATTTACAGCAGTGCTCAGAGCTGTGGGTACAAAAATTTTGTCAAATCAATCTAGAACTAGGTAGAATGTTGTCCAGCCACAGGTACTGTTCCTTCAGTGCACACCTAACTTTTCAGTGCTGTCATTTCTTAGAGCCCTTGGTTTTGAGAAGTGATGGATGACCAAGGGCTTAACCAGTGTTGCAGGCAAGTAAAATAGTCAGATGGTCTTTGGAGGCCTTAAACCCCTGTGCTGAAGTTCCCTTCTTCGTCAGGAAGGTGTAAGAGGGCTGCTACATCCAAAAAAGACCAGTCTTGTCCATGTTGAAGACCTGGTCTGTTTTGTTAGAGCCCTCCTCTATCACCTTGACGCAGGTAAAGCATGTTTCGGCAGTGGTAACATTCGTAGCACCAGTCGAACAGGGTGGTACTCCCAAGGTGGATGGAAAGCTAATGACAGGGAGAGCTGGAACTCCCATTTCATCAGCCCTGGGGACTAGCTTCTGACCTTCCCCCTTTGCTGAATGTTTTCAGTGTTTCGGTAACACTGAGAGTAGGCCAGCATACTTTCCTACAGAAGTTCCTCCAACTGTCACCACCAAACTACACATACATTACACACCACACTTCCTTTTCTAAATTTAAAATAAAAAATGGCATCTCAACACTCAGCCTCAGAATCCAGAGGTGAGGGGGGGAGGGCATAAAAGCCCCCACTATCCACCCCTCTTCTGGCAACTGCCAAGAGAGATGCTTGGAACCACTGTCTGACTCATTTTCATCTTCAGTTCTACAACATTTGTGGTCTTTCATGTAATATTCTCTCTGTTGAACATCATCTCCCTTCCTCTAAACCTCACCTTAGCTGTCTGAGGTGACCAATAACAAACTTTCTCTGGATCCTGCTGCTTTCTCTATACTCACTTCAAAGCCAAAGGTGGCTGTTGTGTATATATGTGCAACTACAAATTTTGCCCTCGTATTCCTGGGCTTGAATCTTCTGAATTCTCAATTGTCTGGCTTTGGCTGTTGTGTCATCTAGTGACTAAAAATGCTGTGCTGTATACTTATCCCCTAATTCTGCCGGCTATGAAAAATTCTTTGACAATCGTACTTTGAAGATGGAGCTCATCTTATCAGTTTCTCCTTTCTCTGAAATCAGCATTCTAGATGATTTCAGTGTTCACTGCCACCTTTGACTCTCCTCTCCTTTCACTGATCCACCCGGTGAACAAGCCTGAGTGACTCAGAGCAGCTTGTACAGCACCCTACCCATATCCCTGACCACCTTGGAGAGAGTTCCAACTTACTCGACCTTTTCTTTACAACTAATACTTCTGCTTATGCTGTTAATATTTTCTCTCCGTTGGGCTCCTCCGATCACAACCTTATCACTTTAACCTGTCCTCTCACAGTAGTAAGGCCTGTGGACCCTCCCAAGAAGCAGCGACTGTGGCACTTTGGTGCTGCTGATTTGGAGGCCTTCATGCAGTACTTCTTTGAGTTTCCCTTGAATCATTATTGCTTCCATGGCTGAGAGCCATCTGTGTGTGCCTTGTGCGTTATGGAGGTTATTCTCTGGGAGCCAACTCATCCTGAATCTCATCTCTTTTATGTTTCTTCCTGAAATCATGCTAAGTGTGTTCTTCATTCTGCTAAAAGTAGTTTCATTCATACTAAATGCTCAGAACTCTCCAACTCAAGTTCATCCTGCTCCTTCTGGCACTTTACCAAAAACATTTCTAACAGCTTTTCTTCATCATCCTTCCCTCCCCCTTTCTGCTCTGATGGCTCTGTAGCTGTCTCTTCTATTGATAAATCAGACTTTCTCCTCCAGTTTCAGTGCTGTTCCTCCATCACCACCCCCCCTTTGACTACCTCATGGCTGACATTAAAATTTCTTCAATAGACGTGTTTGCTGCCATCACTCTCCTCAATACTAACAACGCTTATGGGCCTGATGAGGTTCCTCCTGTTGTCCTCAAGAACTGTGCTTCTGTGCGTACATTCTGCATATGTAAACTCTTTTGCCTTTGTCTGTCAACTAATGTCTTTCATTTTTGCTGGATGTTTGGTCTCATTCAGCCTGTCTCAAAGAAGTTTGTTATCTATTCTTTAAAAAAATTTAAAACACCTTTTCTTCTCCCCAGTCATCACTGGGTTCTACCAGGGATGCAGCGCTGGTGATCTCACCTTCCATTCAGACTTCTGGTCATCCTCTTTTCAGGTCTTTGGCAAAAGCTTTGCCATTGCACATGGCATCTCAAGGCTTTCAGTTGAGTGTGACATAAATCTTTGATTTCCAAACTGCCCTCTTATGGTTCCTATCCTTTTGTCTGTGCTATCATCTCTAACTTCCTTTCTAGTCATTCCATAGTTGCTGTTGTAGATGGCCACCATTCTTCTCATAGAGCTGTCAAAAGTGATGTTCCTCAGGACTCTGTCCTATCATCAACACTCTTCCTTCTGTTCATCAGTGACCACTAAGCTGTACATCTAACCCCATCCACACATACATTGATGACTCCACCCTTCATCTTTCCATCTCTTCATGCAGCGTCCACCTCGGCAGTTGCTTCATCAGACAAGGAATGAAGCTATGGCACACGTAATGTCTGACTTGGCTTATGTCTGTGATTGAGATAAAAGTAATCTTACTGTTTTTAATGCTTCAAAAACTCAGTTATTACATCTTTCAGTTCATCCAAATCATCCACAGGAGTATCCTTAAATATTCAACGATGTCCAACTCAGTCCTTCATCATCTGTGAACATAATTGGTATTTCATTCTTGCAGGATTTAACATGGAAAGATCATATTACCTCTCTTGTAAAATCTGCATCCAAGAGTTTAGGTATGCTAAGCCAACTCTATGTCGTTTTTACCTCCGTGCTCTTGTTGACTTTATACAGGGGTTTTATTTGCCCCTGAGCAAGATATGACTCTCATATGTGGGGAGCTCCTCCATATTCAGCTCTTCTCAACAAAGTGGAGTCAAAGGGATTTCATCTCATTAACTCTCCTCATTCTGGCTCCCTTCAACCTCTGTTTCTTCACCGCATTGTTGTATCTTTATCTCTTTTCTATCACTGCTTCAGTAATCGTTGCTCCTCTTAACTGACTGCTTGCATCCCTCCACCACTATGGTGGGAGTATATAGCAAACTCTATCCCTTTTCTGTCCATCTCTGTAATGCAAGAGTTAACTGCTACCCAGTTCTTGATGTATGCAACAGGTCACCTCTAGAACTGTCTCCCCCTCTCTGTATTTCCTATTGCCTATGGACTCCAGTCTTTTAGACGCAGTGTCGTGGGATCTCGAAGTAAACGGATCTCAAATTTGGCTTTCTGTTATCTTGATTTTATTTTTTCTTTGGGGGAGCCATCTTGTGGCATTCTAGCCTTTGGTTCCTTCTTCCTTGCATTTAAAAAAAAGCACACACTCTGGCATGGCACACCTCTTTCCACTGCCTATATCAGTGGAACCAACCCTTGTTGGCCATGAACATTGGTGGGTTTTTTGCACGCATCATCTTTGCCATCTCGGCATATACAGTATTTCCAGTGCCATCTTATGAATCACTTTGCTATCTACCATCAGATTAGCTTCATGCTGGGCACACGCATATTTGTACAGCACCATTTCCATTTTTAGTAACGGATCCTTACCCACATGCACCGCTTACAAATATCGTCGATACCAGCTAAGTGCACTGCACGCTTTATTTTCACTTGTTTTTTTCTTAGTGTTTGTACATTTGACTCATTAATATTGAAGAGGTTAGCTGCCTGCATTGCACACTCACTACCATTAAGCCTATGTAGTACATATATCCCTCTTTTCCTCCTATTATAGACTTTTCCAGTGTGCCATTTCTTTGGCACTAGAAGCACTTGGACACAGGGAAGACATAACACTGATAGCACATCAGGGCACTGGGAAAACCTGCATATTTTACACAAGAAGGCAGGGGAAGGTCAAGGCCGAGCAGCATGAGGAACGAGCAAAGGATGGAGGGTATGGGGCAGGACAGGGGAGGTGAAGGCTGAGTGTGTAGGCACAGTGGCCATGTTTGGCAGCCATGTTGGCAGTTGTCATCATGCGGGAACTTAAAAAAAAAAAGAAAAAAAAAGAGTGGAGGGGGCCCTCCAGTAATAATTTTGCCATGCTAATGGGGAGTTACTGCACTGATTGATATAGGGAATGGTTTATGTTACCATGCAGATCGTGATTAGTGTAAACTGGAACCATGCTGCTCGCAGGCCTACTGATCACGACTTTGAGATGTAGGCAATGCGTCATCCAACTCACCCTCTACCCCAGCTGTGATGGTGTGGGCCAATGACAAACACTATTCACGGCTAAAAGTTCCTGGTCAGTAAAACAGCTTACTAGTGCGATCTTGTCTCTGACGGAAGTGCCGGGCTGACGTTTGTGAGACTCCGGCTCTACCCTGCCCAGTCCTGCTCAGACATATGATAGTGATTTTTTTTAGGTGAAAAATGTGCTATAATGTCAGGTGTGCAGATTTCGTCTTGCAGTGATAACAAAAACCGCTATCACTGTGTGTGTGTGTGTGTGTGTGTGTGTGTGTGTGTGTGTGTGTGTTCATACCTGATTGCTCTTACCTAATTGTACCTTTACAGAAATGAGTCAGGCTTGTACTGTCTTGTGTATTAAACCATTTTTATCATACATATCCGTAAATTTATGAATAGTTTTGTCTTTTGGCACACACTGTTTCATTTGGTAGTGCATTCCACTGATCAGTTGCCCTATTTGGTAAACTGAGTTTCCCTACGTCTTTATCACCTATCTTTTTATGTAGTTTACTGCAGTGTCTTCTTGCTGATGCTCCCCCATAGGTTATTCATTTATGTCAATTTTCTCTTTCCCTGAGATGCATTTATATAGCATAATCATGTCTCCTCTTTTCCTTTTCTCCTGTAGTGTTGGTAGATTTAGTTTTTCTTGGCTTTCTTCATAGCATAGATCCCTTAAGCTTTGTATCCATCATGTAGTGGCCCTTTGTACTTTTTCAGTCTTATCTCTGTTTTTTTTTTTTGAGATGAGGATTCCAGACTACTGATGCATACTCCAGGGTTAGTCTGATGAATGAGATTATTATCTTTCTCAGCATGTCTTCATTTATATATGTGAGTACTATTCTCATATTAGTAAGCAGTGTATACTGTACATGTTACGAACCTTCTCACTGATGTGGTCAGCTGGAGACGGTCTGTTATTGATAATCACTCCTAGGTCCTTCTCGCTTTCTGATATGTGTAGGGTTGAACTTCCTAGCTTGTAATCCCAATCTGGCCTTTTTTCACTTTTACCAAACTTAATTACATGACACTTGTCCATATTAAATTCCATTTGTAATTTATTGCTCCATTCATGAAGTTTATTTCATTCTTCTTGTAGCCTTTGGCAAGAATATGTGTTAGTAATTTTCCTTTGTCTTTTTGCATCATCAGCAAACATTTTAGATTGGTTCCATTTCCAGTGTTATTGTCTATGTCATTTATATATACCAAAAACATAATTGGTGTCAGCACTGAGTCCTGTGGAACTCTGCTAGTCACTTCCCTCCATGATGAGTAATTTCCCCATAGTACTGTTCTCATTTCCCATTTTCTGAGAAAATCTTGCATCCAACAGTACAGGTTGCCTTGGATACCTCATTGATGGTATCGTTTCCATAAAAGTCTTTGTTGCGATACTCTGTCAAATGATTTCTTGAAATCTAAATAGATACTGTCCTCCCACCCTTCTCTTTTCTGTAGTGTTTCTGTAACTGTGTCATATATAGATTAGTAACACATGATTTTCCTCTTCTAAAACCAAACTGCCTTTTTGTTATCATACATTGTTCTTCTAGATGGTTTACCCAAACTTTTCTTATCAGCTTTTCTAGTATCTTACAACACTGGTCAATGATATTGGTTGGTAGTTGAATGGATTCTGTAGGGGATCAATGTTTGTTTTCTTCCAAATATCAGGTATCATACTTTGACCTAAGGATTCCTTGAATATTAAGTATAATTGTCTACTTAACTCCTCTGCACATTCATGTAGCACCCAACATGAAATTTCGTCAGGACCATATGCTTTTCCTTTGTCTAATTTACTTAACTCTTCCTGTACTTCTTTTTCAGATATTTGTGTATCTGGTAATATGTGTGGGCATGCATGTTCCATATCATCTGTTTCAAAATTATTTTCTTCTCTAAATACTGATTAGAAATTTTTATTTAGTGCTTCGCAGATGTCTTTCTCTTGTGTATAAATGATCCCTTCGTCTGTAATGGATTGTATGTTATCTTTAACTTTGGTTTTGCCTTGAATGTAGCAATGAAATAGCTGAGGTTGATCATTACTTTTCTTTATAATATCTTCCTCAAACTGTCCTTGAGCTTCTCTCCTTATCCTTGCATAATCATTTCTTGCCTGTTTATAGTTGTTATATGCCCTCTCACTATTGTGTCTTCTGTATCTTTTCCATAGCAAATCTCTTTTTTCTTTTGATTTTTTGCTTTCTGAATTAAACCATTTCTTTATTTTCATTTCTTTTTCTTTGTGCTGTGGGATGTCATTTTGGACTTCTGTTTCATAAAATTTACAGAATTTTATATATATAATATTTAAATCTTGTCCTCTAAGTTCTTTTTCCTAGTCTATTTCCAAGAATTACGCTTTTAGGTCATGTTAGTTGCCCTTTTTGTAATTTAAGGTCTTTTTGTAACTCATTTCTGTTAACTATGTCATATGCAGTCCTGAAGTTGCAATTTAATACTGCATGATTGCATTTGCCAGATGGAGGGTGATGTATTGTCATTATCATTTTCCTGCCTAGTAAATAAGATCTAGTACTGCTGGATCATCAAGCCCTCTTTTTCTGTTTTCCATTACATGCTGTGTTAGGAAAAAGTCCTGCACAAGATCCAGGAGCTTTGATCCCAACAGCTTTCATGACTTCTTGCATCTAAAGTATTTCAATTAACCCATCAGCACACATCGACGCAGTTCACTTTCTTTGGGTTTCTTGTGGTCAGAACACAAAGACGTGAATTGTGTTCTCAAGCAAAATAATATTCACCAAAAAATAAGTTTTCGCCTGATTCACATCAAATTTTAGTGTGTCCTAGCAGGCTAGTCTAGTGTCCAAAGTAAGCACTTAGCAACCCTGGTGGCCCTGGCTTGGGTCAGAACGAATCAGTATTCCACAGTCTGTCACTACCAGCCAGGGGGAAGGGTATCGCATTGTCCCTTTAAACCTCTTCCATTTTCCCCGTCCCACGCGAGGCAGAAGCCACAATTGAAATATCGTTATATGTATAGTGTTTATGAATAATGTATTTTGGGAAGTGATTATGTCTGTGGAACATACATAACATTGTACGTTAAGCATTGGGGCCTGTTATCAGGCAGGAGTCGTGTTTGGTAAGTTAGGTCAGGTTACTGTAGGACCCTTCTTAATTGGCAGTTAAGGGGATTTGAGAGTGCTGGATAAAGAAATACGCTATTTATGTGAGATGTACTTTGTGGTTACCCTATACCACATACATGATTGTTTTTGTGTGTGTGTGTGTGTGTGTTTACCTAATTGTTTACCTAATTGTGATATACAGGAAATGAGCTACGCTCGTGGGGTCCCGTCTCTGTTTCTCAGTAAGTCAAATTTTGCCTTAAACTCATTTAAGTTTTTAGACTGGACGATCTCTTTGTCCAGGCTATTCCACAGGTCTATACATCTATACGGAAAACTATATTTCTTGATGTCCTTCGAGCAGCTTGGCTTCTTTAGTTTCATTCCATGTCCTCTTGTTGCTCTCTCATCCCACACAAACAGATTTTCTCTGTCAATTTTATCTACTCCTATCATGGTCCTGAACACTGCAATCATGTCACCCCTCTCTCTCCTTTCCTCTAAGGAGGGCAAATCCAGCCTTTCCAGCCTCTCTCTGTATGGCAAATCTGCCAGACTAGGGACCATCTTGGTTGCTGTTCTTTGTATTCTCTCAATCTTGGTTATATCTTTCTTTTTGTGTGGGGACCACACTACTGCTGCATATTCTAACCTGGGCCGGATCATGGCTGCTATCAATTTTTTTATCATCTCCTCATCCATGTAATGAAATGCCACTCTTATATTGGTCAAGAGTTTATATGTCTCTCTCACTATCTTATTTATGTGCTTTTCAGGTGACAAACTATCCTGGACCAGCACTCCCAAATCTTTCTCTTCTCTCGCTTTTCTAATTGGTTCATTACCCATCAAATAATTCAATGATGGCCTCTTGGTACTTTTACCCATTTCCAATATTTTACATTTTCTTGCGTTGAATTTCATTTCCCACATCCGGCTCCAATCATATATCCTATCCAGATCCTCCTGTAGCATTTTACAGTCCTCTTCAACCTCTACCTTTCTCAAGATCTTTGCATCATCAGCAAACAGGCTTGCGTAGCTGTTCACTCCATCTACCATATCATTTACATAAATCAAGAACATTACTGGTGCCAACACCGAGCCCTGTGGGACACCACTTGTTACTTCCCTCCATCCAGATGTCTGTCCTTTATTACTGTCCTCATTTGTCTGTCACTCAAAAAGTCTCTCATCCATTCCAGGAGGCTTCCCTTCAGTCCTCCTATATGCTCTAATTTCCATAATAGTCTCTTGTGGGGTACTTTGTCGAAGGCCTTCTCCAAATCTAAGTACACAAAATCCACCCAACCGTCTCTCTCCTGTAGCACGTCAATCGCCCTTGAGTAGAAGCTCAACAAGTTGGAAACACATGACCTTCCACTTCTGAATCCAAACTGACTTTCAGTCAAAATATTCATCTCTTCCAGATATTTTATCCATCTATCTTTCAGGATTCTCTCACACAATTTCGCAACCATGCTGGTTAGGGACACTGGTCTATAATTCAGGGGTTCTTCCTTGTTTCCTCCCTTATAGATTGGCACCACATTTGCCCTCTTCCATTCCCGAGGCACTTTCCCCTCTTCCAAGGAGCACACAATTAAATTGTGAGTCTTATCCGCCAGTTGTTCTCTGCATTCCTTCAGTACCCAATTAGAGATTCCATCCGGTCCTGGGGCCTTCCTTACATCTTGAGCTCCCAGTAATTTATACACTTCCTGCACTTCCACTTTTATATCTTTTATCACTACATTTCTAATCACTTCCTCTCCTTCCACAAACTCCCTTTCCTTAGTGAAAACCGATTGGAAGCATTTGTTCATTACCTCAGCTTGCATTACTGCATCCTTGTAGACCTCTCCTTCTACTTTCAGTTTGGTGATTCCTTCCCTTTGCTTCAATTTGCCATTAACAAATCTATAAAACAATTTGGGTTCATCCTTACATTTGTCAATTATACCTTTTTCAAAGTTCCTTTCTTCCTCTCTACGTATTCCTGTATATTCATTTCTAGTTCTTTTATATTCTTCCTTTGTTCTGATATTACCTCTCTTTCTCCATTGGTTCCATGCCTTGTCCCTCTCTTTTTTCGCTATTATACACCTTCTATTAAACCACACCTTTTTCCTGTTTTCTTTCCCACTTACTCTTGGCACATATTTTTCCACTCCCAAATTGTAGAGGTCCAAAAAGATATCCCACTTCCTTTGTATCTCTCTTGTTTCTCTGAACCCTCTCCAGTCCGCATTTTCAAAAAAATTTCTCAATTCTGCAAAGTTTGCTTTCCCAAAGTTGTATCATCCTTGCCTATAAAGCTCATCTCTTGGCACCATGTTCCCTATCATCATCTGGAACTCAATGACCACATGATCACTCTTTCCTATAGGACACAGATAATTTAATGATTCAATTACATCAGGCTCCCTGGATAGTAGTAAATCTAATCTTGCTGGTGTGTCATCACCTCTGAATCGTGTCTCTTCTTTAACCCACTGTGTCATTACATTATTCATTGCTATATTTAACAATTTTGTGCCCCACGAATCTTCGCTGCCTCCCGAGTCCCATTCCTCCCAGTTCACCTCTTTACAATTAAAGTCACCCATTAGGATTATATTGTTGCTTTTCTCGATCACTTTCTGTAGATAACTAACCATGTCTGACAACATCTCCTGGTATTCATCGTCATTCCATGCTCTCGTCTTAGGGGGAACATATACCACTGCCATATCTCTCTTACCATTCTCCCCAGTTTCTAATTTCAAATTTATGGCTTCGGCCCTGCCCTCTGCCATTTCCACAGTATCTACGTTTATATTGTCCTTCACTGCTATCATCACTCCTCCTCCCATTTTTTCTTTTCTGTCTCTTCTCCATAATTTGTATTTCCCACCTCCCATATGAATATCAATATCTTCTTTCAATTTAGTTTCTACAAAGCACATAACATCAGGTTTGTGTGCCCTCAAAAAATCATTGATTTCTAACCTTGCCGATATTAGTCCATCAATGTTTGTGTACGCCACTTTCAAACTTTTTTCATCGTTTTTTATACTCTCGTCTCCTCTTCCTTCCGTCGATACCACTTTCTCAATTTCTGGTCCATAACTCTCCAATAGAACTCTGTCTTCTCTTTCTCCGTTCGTTGTTCGTTTTTTATCTTTGCTTCTTTTACTAACTCCTTTAATTTAGCTCTTTCCTCTTCATTTGCATCTCTCCTAATCCAAACATTTTTAAACCCCTCTTTCTCTGACAATTTCCACGTTCTACTTATGATTTCATTCACTATTACTTGGGACTTAAACTTTACTTTCATGGGCCTTGCCCCACCATCCTCGTACTTTCCTAACCTAAACACTTCTTCAATCTCTTCTTGGGCTTCATTGTTTCCTTCCATAACCAGTGATATTATTTCTTTAGCCTTGCTCAGTTCCTCTCTTTCTCTTTCAGATCTCACTGTCATTCGTTTTTCTTTTATTCCTGAAATTATCACACATTTTTTCTTGTCTGCTACATCCCTAACCAAAGATTCTCTACTTCTTAGTACTCTAACCACTTCCTTTTCCACTTTTTCCTTACTTTGTTGCTCTATGATTTCCTTCAAATTTACATTTCCCTCCTCCTGTATTTTCTTCCACCCCTTATGTTGCTCCTTGATTTCCTGAATATGCTCATCTTGCCTCCTCGATTTTGATTCGTATTCATCTAGTTTACTTTTTATTCTGTCCCTTTCTTCTTCCAAACTCTTATTCTCCCTCTTCAGCTGTTTTATTTCATTTGATGCGGATTCATTATTCGCCTTTAATTCTGTAACTTCTTTTTCTTGTTCCTCACTACGTGTGCTAACCTTTTCTAGTCTATTCTGTAGGACTTTGATCTCTCTCTCTCTTGCTCTATGGTCCGTTCCTGCAGCTGCTTAATTACTTCCCATACCTTTTTTAACTCCTGGACATTCCTCTCCGCCGTTTTCTCTACTCCTGCTACTCTTGTTTGTTGCAGCTTATCACTTCCTTTGCCTACATTTAGCTCGGAGAAGCCCGCAAATTCCCCCTCGCCAGTTGTAAACAATCCTCCGTCTCTCTCCGCCATGATGCAACCATATGGAAACTTTCTTTTTCACTTTGTCTCGTATTTTTCGGGCCGAAACTTGTGTTTTTTTAAACTAATATCCGACGGGACCACCGCTCACGCATTCAACCACATAATCACAATAGGCTATCTCCTTTTCGCTGCTAGTTCTGCGATTATTTCCCCTCGATCCAGGAGCAGCTCCGTCTCTCTCCCTCTACGACCCGTGTGTGTGTGTGTGTGTCCAACTCTGGGCATAGGCTTCACAGCCTGCTCTTAAGGCCCAGTAGTCCTCCTACATACTATACACCTCTCTATGTGTCACTCAAAGCAAACTTTCATATACAGTTTTTATAGCAATGTACAGTTTTCTTCACTCTCCATCATGGAAAAGTTTGAGTGAAGGCACTGTGGCTGGCACTTGAGTGACTCAATAGAATGGGTGAACAGTGGTGATTTTGTGATATTTCTCTCTTGAGACAAGGTTGTAATATGTCCACTTTCTAAATAGTTATGTAATGCATTGATGCATGTGTCTTATCTAGTATCTGTATTCTATAAAGTAAACTTCCACTTTGTATTACAGTATAATCAAAAGTAGTTGAAACCATTCTTTAAATTCTGCTTGATCCCACAGTATTTTCACTTTCTTGTCTTATAAATATCAAACTTCTGTATTTGCTTTAGCACTGATGTTAACAATACACTTTTCTGTTTCTTGGAATTGGTCATTGACACTGTCTGCTGTTTATGAAATGCACTTCTCTGATTACTGTGGAACAGGAACATTTGAGATGTTGATATTTGTGGTGCAGGGTGTGGGAATAATAGTGTGAACAGCAAAATCAGCATGATGGACTGGCTGACGGTCGATTTTTCTTTAACCCGTTCAGTGCCAGATCCTTTGTCGGTTTTTTGTGCCTAGATTGCTGAGGGTCTGGGCGGCAAAGTTACCTAGAATTCCGGCCATTTTCAACTTTTTTTGTTTGTTTGTTTTTTTCATGAATAGACCTGAAAAGTGGTGAAAATAAGCCTCGTGATAGTAAAACTGCTCGCTTCGGCTGTTTTCTGCACAAAAACAGGTGTTTTGTTCCAGCATGCCCAGATTTGTGTCAGGTGGTTTTCAGATACCGCCAACGGCATATGTGGATAGATAGTCCACTTAGGTGAGGAGTGGGAGGATGGATGGAGTACTTGTAACATGGAAACGCAACCTGGCTTACGTGTGGTCACAGTCGAAACTATGATGATGGGAAGTTGGGGTTCTGTGCTAGTTTTACATATTTTCATATTCACTTTTTTTATTATTATTATTATACCTGGTATTGGTATAAGGTGCTATAAATACTCGCATAAGGCACTGTAAACACTCATGCTGCATACAGTCACATTATAGTCATTTTATTTTATGAAGGCAGTTTTGGTGGGGCCATCAGGGACCTCACACCACTAGCAGAGTTGCCACATCTTCACCACACATGTGCTCCCCTCTCTTTCTCTCTCTCTCTCTTATATTTATATTAACTGCTAATTTTATTTTCTTTATTTTTTCTCTTGTTTCAACTTTTTTTCCACACCACCTCTTAAGTAAAAGTCAATAGGTGCACACTGATGTTGGTTGCTTTCGCTGTTCGAGCAACTGCTCTTGAGGGATCTATTAATGGTCTGTTGTTAACCTTTTTGTCTAAGAAATACTTATTTACATTGTAAATAATATCTTTGGCTTGACTGTGGAGAACGCGAAAGCAGGTTGATGGGGAACCTTCCATGGCAGAAGACTGACAGAGTATGACCTGCACACGCAGGGCTATCCCTCGTATCACCACTTGACAATGTTGCAACAGCAACGCTGACAAGTCTTATGAGAATATACAGTACTATAGCTTTATTATTGATTTACATCTATACAGAGAATTTAAAATTCATTTATAAGTAGTTACTAGCTTAAAATAGGAGAGAGAGAGAGAGAGAGAGAGAGAGAGAGAGAGAGAGAGAGAGAGAGAGAGAGAGAGAGGTGAGCAGGAGTAATTACACATGTGACAGGGGTGATGTGGCAACTCTGCTAGTGGTGTGAGGTTTCTGATCGCTCCACCCAAACCACCTTCATAAAATAGAATGACTGTAGTTACAGTAAATCACACATTTCATGTTTTCCTTACATTACTTATTTTTATTATTTCATTCTATTTTCCTACATTTACTTATATTATTTTCATTATATATACTATTTATGCATCACTGTCAGTTAGTTCATCACTTGGAAGCTCTCCAGCTTTGACTGGTAGTCAGGAGTAAGCACAAGATCTTTGGCAGCATGGCATGACCCAGATTGGTGTCAGATGGCTACTTTCGCATACCATCAGCATCTGTTGTGGATAGATATATAGTCCACTTTGGTATAGAGTAGGTGGATGCATGGAGTATTTGTATTATGGAAATGCAACCTGGTTTATGTAATGCGGCCACAGTCGTAACTATGATGATGGGAAGTTGGGGCTCTGTGCTAATTTTTCCACATTTCCAGATTCACTTGTTATATATATTATATTGGTACAAGGCTTAGGAGGGGAGGAGGGGTGTTTGTCATCCCATTTTCTGTCACACACTAAGGGCAGATTCAAACAGTTTCACCCAAATGTGTGAAAAACCATGTCCGTATACAGTTTATACGGACTCAGCAATTTAGGGTACTTGGCAATTTTGATGCTGTTGGTTTGTCCGTATGTATGTGGACATGGCACGGAACGGGTAAAGTCAGCAGTTTATTTGGGTGATAAATGTGCTGAATTTTCCTATGATATAGTTAATTTCACAAACAAAAGTAAAAATTTGGAGATACAGTAATCCCTCCAATATCCGATGTAATAGAGCCAAAGGCATGTCCGAATATTGGTTTTGTCCAGATATTGGTCCTGAAGCTCCAGCACTGGTTTTTCATGACCCTAACCTAACCTAACCTAAATCAGAAAACTACCTTCCTACCTCCCTACTGGACATGTATAGCACTTATTTAGGTCCCTTTTCACATAAATAATGCATACATAGCATGAATTTATTGAATTTTAACCAAAAAATGATGATTTAGAGGTGAGTGAGTCATAGGTGCTCAGAACTTGCCAGCATAGTATAAGTAAGTATCTGACATGGAAATCATCTTTTCTCATATTTTATGCACTAAATTTTTGGATACAAAGCATCATATACAGTAAATGATGTGAATTGCTACCAGAAAAATGGTTAGGTTAGGTTAGGTTAGGTTATGACCGAATATGAAATTCACTGCCTTCCACCTAGCTGGTGCACTTAAGAACCATGCATGAAAAAATTAAATTAAAAGCAGGAAATTATGATTAACACAATGTTAGGTTAGGTTAGGACCGGACATGAAATTCACTGGCTTCCACCTTTTTCCTAGCTGGTGCACTTAAGAACCATGTATGAACAAATTAAATAGCAAGCAGGAAATTATGATTAACATTTTGGTAATTTTTTAACACATTTACAGCATGATGAAAACAGGTTAGGCATGAAAATCTTTATGGTAATCATAGGTTAGGTTAGGTTTGGTTAGGTTATGACCGAATATGAAATTCACTGGCTTCCACCTTTTTC